>RJWT010009347.1:0-25234 GCA_004365215.1 Cuniculus paca
GTAAGATGAAGAAGTCCATTTGTTGCTGACAGTCAGTGCTTCTGAGAACATAACTTTGGTGCAGTGTTTTCCAAAATAATAAAACCTGTCTTGAAAATTATGAGCATGAGGAGAGATGAGGGGACAGAGGGGTCAGACAGCCTGGTCAGGTCACACCTGTTTGTGTGATCACTCTCACAACCCCTGTGTCTGCTTGAGCTAACTCATTTCACTGTCTGGGCAGATGAAGTTCACTGCCTGAAATCTCCTTTGCCTTTCAAAGATACTACTCTAAAACCTCCACTATCGTTAGGCTAAACAATTCCCACTTCCCAGCAGGGTGCCCTATTCCCCACCTGTTTTTATTGTTGACATTTTTGGGTTGGTAACAGAGAACATCTTCATACTAGAAGTTGGAAGCCATGTCTGAGACAGAAAAGTCCAGCAATGGCAGGAAGATAAGGCCTGTTCCTAGCAGACTGAAAAGTCACTCTTCTAGGAACTTAGGTATCCTGTATCCAAACTTCCCACAGAAAAGCAGAAATTATGTAATTCTTCAGATATTTTTAATATTTGGCCAAAATGGATAATTGAAGTGGCATCCAGAGTTGTGGTAATTTCTTTATATCTGAATGCGTACCTCAACTGGCCCAATATACACTGGCACTCAATGACTATTTGTGGAACGAATGAATAGCAAAAGCCTAGAAACAGATATCTATCATAAATGTTGAAGATACTTAGTATGTCTTTAAATAGCTGCATGCTCTAATTTTTCTATTATATACATGAATTAGTTTTATAATAGTTTAAAAAACATAACCTCAAATTTCTGAGAAATTACTGATTTGAGGCTGAAGTGAGTCTTAAGATAGGACTGGGTTTTCCAGCTTTATTATTGCTAAACTCAGCTTTATTGTGTGGATTATAGCTACTGCCCCATGGGTAACTTCCTGGAAGAATGGAACTTTTCAGAATCTGGATCAAGTCAGGAGTTTCTAGCCAAAGCAGGAAGTAACTACTTTATTCTTTAAGCAAAAGGCTTTTTAAAAATCACAAAATGCTAGAAGTTATCTTCCCCAGTTTTCTTAGTTTTCAGGTAAAGAAACAGTCCAGAGAGGAGGTTAGCACTGAGTCAGTCAGTGACAAAATCAGCACTAGAATTTGGGTGTTTCAGCTTTAAGCACACTGCCCTATTCCACACCATACCAGTTAGAGACCTGGAAAGAAACTCAGTTGTCTGGTGGTAAACTCAATGGGGTAACTGAGGCAAATTCAATAGTCTTGACCACAGTGAGGAAGAAGTGAGGAAGTGAGGTGCCTTGAGTCAGGCACGATGGTGCTGTGATTGCCCCTCGGCCTGGGGGCACAAGCATAGGCGGAATTGTGGAACCCAGCAAGAGTAGGTGTACCTGGAGGTGGCTGGCTGGCAGGTGCAGGGACCCTCAGAAGAGGGCCATAAGTCTCCAGTGACTCGGCAACAGGAGCCTCTCGTGGAGGAGTAAGTTACCCAGCCTTCTTTTCTCCCCAGCTGGATGTCGCTAGAGTTCACAGGGGTCGAGTCCCAGGGCATAGAGTAGAGGCAGCGGGTGGAGAGAAGGTCAGAGGTGCACCCTTGCCTTCCAGAAGAGAAAGTCAGTCCTAGCTTTGCCTCACTTTAGCTTCAGATCACTAGTTATGTGGACAACTGAGGTTACACTAACACAAACAAACAAAAACAACTTATTATAAAATAATACATATTTATAATAGGAAAATGGGAACATGAAATTAGTTAAATAATTATTTCTTTCAATATTAATCATTGATATCTTTCTAGACTTTTAAAAAGCATTCATTTATTTATTCACTCACTTATTCCTGCCCATGGATGTCACACTATTTCAGACGTGGAGACAAGAGTAAACAAGGTCCTTAAACATGCCTTCTCTCCAGAAGGGTACAAAATAGTGTACAGTAAATAATCAAAATGTTAGAATGTGAGACAGTGATTGAGCTATAAGAAGAAAAGAAAGCAAGGGAAATGAATAAGAACTCCATCAGGGGGTACTGTAATTTTAAATAAGGTGGTCAGAAAGGGTGTGTGTGTGTGTGAGAGAGAGAGACAGAGACAGAGACAGAGACAGAGACAGAGACAGAGAGACAGAGAGACAGTGAGAGAGAATAAGCAATAAGCAGTGGCGCCTTTGTAGGGCTTTTCCTTGGCTAATGGCTGAGTGTCAGCTAATGGAGAGAGTAGGTGGTGTGACTTCCCCTCTCCCTCGCAGTTTCAAAATGTCTCTCTTTAGATTTTTTAAAGGGCAAATCTTCCTCCACTCCTTATCTTAACTATTAAAGAAATGCAATGGGGCCCAAGTTTATTAGCCAAATACTCCTTGTATATCTGTCCCTTTTTAGCTGGGTGACTTGGGGGAAGCCATTTCACCTCCTTATCCCCAGATTCCTCATGTGTGAAAATGAGGGTTTGTGTGACAGTTTAAAGGAAATAAAATTATACTTGTGAGGGACCCAGTGCCCAGCATATCATTGGTATTCCATTTCTGGTAACTTTTTTCCTTCCCTGGCTAGCCATGTTCTGGTCAAAAGTCAGACCAGAGGTTCCTGGGATCAGGGAGTTGTCTGAACAGTCTGTTAACAGCAGCTGGCATCAACGAAACATGTGCCATGTAAACTCCCTTACCTGTGTTATCTCAACAAACCCTCACATTTTAAAATAAGGAAATGGGAGTATAGAGCCCCTTTGCGAGGGTGAGTGGACGGTGGCAGAAGCCAGGCTGAATCCTAGTCTGGTTCACATCGAAACTGCTCTCCTTATCATGGTGCTGTGCTCCTCCTCCCCTCTGCGTCACTTTATCAGGAAGAGTCAAGGTTGAATTGGGCCAGCATATAGGTAGGCAAGGGCTTTCCTAATGATATCCAGGCTGCCAGGTAAAGGAGCATTATTGTCATGGAAAAACTTCTTCATTAAATCCCTCCAGTACAGTGGTTCTGCAGATAGGGTGCTGGGCTGATTGCCTGTGGATTACCTGGGTAGATTTTTTTCTTTTTAAAAATACAAATGCCAGGGCTTTACCTCTTGAAATTCTAGTTGAGTAGGCCTGGGCTAAGCCATGTGTCTGCATTTTTAACCTGGTCCCAAGTTTGTTGTACAGTCAGGTTTGGCCAACAGCTTCCAAGGGTCCAAAGCTCTAAGACACCATGGTAATCTTCCCATCTTCCAGTGTCTCTTGAGGTCATGAATTAGCACTCTTCCCAATGGTGTGAGTGTGAGGGGTGATCTATTCCATGTTTCATCTGAATCTTTGATAAAACTACTGGAGCATAACAAGGTTAAATTGCCTTGAAACATTACTATATTTCAAGCTCATTGGTCAGTGTTCTCTGGCCTTGTAAGACCCATCCAGTCCTCTTTCTTTGAGAGTAAACTTTATTCTTTTAAGAAAATGGCCTTATCAACATTCCCCAATATACCTAATATCTATGTTACCGTACTGTTATGTTGTTACTTACGTCTTTAGACTCAGTGTGAAAAGCTTCATTTAGCTTATTTTTGCACTCTTATTTGCATGAAGTCATATATAATAAAAATCAACACATTCAGTAGTTATAATATTAGTATTACCTTGAAGAATTATTCTTTATTTTAGTGATCGTTTCAGAAGTAAACCTATGCCATAGTTTTCATAGCAGTGTGTATCAGATATGCTGTTCTTGGCGTGCAGTCTTCATCAATTAATAACTTCCTTTGTTATGACCAACAAACTTACATATTCTTTTTGTCTTGTTATGGATTATGATTTTATGCTATTGTTTTACTCATTAAAGAACATATAACATGTGTTGAAGAATAATAAGGATAGTTGCCATTGAGCACATTTATCCCAGGCAATGCTCTCTAAATACCATGTGTGTATTAACTTATTAAACTACACTTTAAATGATGGCATTAAGATCTAATTATTATTCAGTGTTTAACTTTACCCACTTTGCTTTTCTTCCTCAAATATCATCCCAAATTTTGTAACTCAGAGAAAGCTTTTTTCCTCCCTTTGAAAAAAGATTTCTAGTACATTAGTGAAATACTTCTTCATGGCTCTTCTGGTTTACTAACTTAACTTGAACTAGGACTGTATGAATTGGTCTTTTTGGTTAAGATAGGAAGATTTTAAGCAGTGATATAGATTCATAGTGGGCTTTAAAGACAACAGGGTTACCAAATCATTCATTTTTTTCACTCTTATAGCAAGAATTTATTGAGTGCTTACTACATGCCTGGTACTGTGATAGGCATTAAGGATACAGGGATCAATAACTCACACTTTTCAAATTCTTCTCTACAGCTGCATCTTTTATCAGTATAATTCATGTTCTACTCCTTGGTTTAGATTCAAGAGTTTTGGTGGCACAAAATCCATATCAGCACTGAACCCTCTAACCCCACTCTCAGAAGACTCTTTCCACTAAACAGATGCTTTGCAACTCACGCCCTTGAACTCCCCATCCTCCAGAGACAGAGGGGATTTACCTGGAGACAAAGATGGTTATCTGGCTCAGTGCAGACATTAATTAAATGGCAACATGATGCTCTCACCCATTTCAGGGGTTATGGCCCTCTATTGGATATTCTTTCTTTCAACTGTGTGAAAGGTTCCAGTCTTGTGATTTCTCTGAAAAACAAATGTTTAAATACTCTGCCTCTCCTTCTTCCTTCTACTCTACCCTTTAGCCCAGTGCTTGCAACTTCATTGTGGAGGGGCCAATTCCTGTAAATTAATGTCCTACTTAGGTTCTGATCTAAATGTGGGTTAGATTTCCAGCGAACGTGGAAATAGTTGGGTAGTGAAGGAAACAAAACCTCTGAGTAGCCAAAACGGCAGAGATGCAGGCTGTGCACCAGAGTCCATGCAGGGTGCTCTGGCAAACAGATCTCAAGGGCCAGCGTGGTGATTTCTCACTGCTGTTGTAATGAATCCCAACCAGCTCAGGTGGTAAAACACAAAATTATCATCTTACAGTGTTGAAAGCAGTTAGTTCAATATGTGCCTCAATGGATTAAAACCAAGGTTTCAGCAGGCTGTGTTTTCGCTGGAAGTTTTACAGGGAGTTTTACAGTTTTACAGTTTTTTTGTTTTCCCACCTCTTCTAGGTTCTGGCTTCCAATTGTCTCCATTCCTTAGCTTGTAGTCTCCTTCCATCCTCAAAGCCTCAATGGCCAGGCAAATCTTTCTCATATCAACTTACTCTGACACTGATTCTCCTATATTCCTTTCACTTGTAAGGACCCAAGTAATGACATTTGGCTGACCTCATAATCTAGAGCAATCTCCACATCTCAAGATCAGTTGACTACAACTGTAATTCCACCTGCAATGTGATTTCCCCCTCCCATGTATTATATTCCGAAATTCTGGAGATAGAGACATGAAAATCTTTGAGGAGGCTATTTTTCTGCCTTCCCCACTCAAACTCAACTAATATCTTCTCCATTCACAGTAATATTCATAGCCTTCTGAGTGGCAAACAACTGTTGACAATAGGAAAGGAGGACTGAGAGCCGATGGCAACAGAAGAGCTTAAAACTAAAATACCACTGACAAATGGGCAAATCACAGGTCACAGGCAATGGGGAGAATCACCCTTGCTGGACGGTCAGTGGTCTCTGGACTCTTCTGCTTTGTGGCACAAAACTTTCAGTGCTGTCCAAAATCGTGATCCTGAGTCATTAAGGAAATGTTCTATTCAGCTCAAAAAGCAATGAACACACTGTATTTCTTAAAAAGGGGTTTAAAAGTTAAACTATGTCAAGAAGAAACTTAGTAAATATTCATTAGAATTCTGAAAGAAAGAATTTTCTGAACACAAAAACAAAAGAAGATATTTTTAAGGAAAGAATTATATTTTTGTGTAAATAGACATTAAGACTGACATAGTAAAACCACAGGTGGTGAATACCTGTGATCTCAGCACTCTGGGAGAGTGAAGTAGGATGATCAAAAGTTCAAGCCCAGCCCGGGCAATGTTGTGACCTAGTGAGACCATGTCTCAAAATAAAAAATGAAAAGGACAGGGAATATAAGGTTTAATCATCAGTACTGCAAAAAAGAAAAAAAAATCATAAACCAAATGAACGTGTGAATAACAAGTTGTGAAAATTGTCACAAGTAAAAATTCAATAACCATAATAGGTTTCATACAAATCAGTGACAAAAATATTAAAGCCATGATAGAAAATGGATAGATTATATGTAGATAATTTATAGGAGGAAAAAGCATGGGTGACAAATGTTTAAATTCACTGATAATAAAAAGTGAAACAATTATAAGATGGTGGTTTTAACATCAAGTAAACAGATTTTTAAGTGATCATATTTTATTTTGGTGAGAATATGGTAAAATATCCTTTCATAAGCTCATGAAAAATATATTATATTTTATATATTATATTTATAGTATCAATATTGTGAACAGCAACTTGATATATTTCAAGATCTCCCAAATCCTTGTATGCTTTGACACATTAATTCCACTTATAGATATCTACTTAAAAGAAATAGAAAAGAGACAAAGATTTCTCCAAAAAAATTTCATCCTTATTTATAGCAAAAGCAGCTAATTCATTGTATGAATGTAATGGTTAAATGAAGTATGACATATTTATATTATAGGCTATAATAGAGCCATTAAAATAAGTTTCAAAGAATGTTTAATGATATATAATCTATTGAGTAAATTACGGCATTATGTAATATTTCAACACAAATTTTTGCAGAATCATTTGAAGGCAATCTCTTCAAACGTTAACAGACTTAGGAGTTTGCCTTATTTAGTCTTTCCTAAAATTTTCAATCTTTGAAAAGGAAGCATGTACTTACTTTTAGACTCAGAAATGTATTTTCTAATTTTTAATAAAATAGAGACACGTGTCATATGTTTCAGAAACATGCGTCATATGTTTCAGAACGATTTTCAGGTAAAATAGTTCAACTCTTGTTTTTGAAAGCGTCAGTGATGGAACCCATTTACACAAAGTCCTATCTCCCAAGAGGGTGGAAAAGACATTGCCACAATTTGGAAATACTGGCTTCCTTTAATAAAAGAAAAATCTCTAAACTCATACAGTTTAGCTAATTGTTTGGTTTATGACAGTGTTTTCCTAAGAGTGTTTCAGGAGAAAAGAGTGCTTTAGTTGCACGGCGAGAAAAAGTATTTACAGATCAAATAAAAGCAGGAACAACTGTTCTTCTATTCATTTCCTGGAGTCACAATTCAAATTAGCATTTTCTAGCCTCCAAGAAGCCCTGTAACAATGAAACCTACTTTGTTTTTTAAGCCAGAATTTCCCAAAGTCATACACTTCAGAATTCTATTGGGTAACTATTAACATCATCCCCTAGGCCTGTTTCATATATATGCCATGCTGTGGAAAAACATAGGATGAAGCAAAACTCAGCTGACTGACTTTGGTTCGCAACTCTGTAGCCCATGAAGCTAGAAGATGTGAGCCTGGTTTCAATTAACTTTTCAGGAACTGTAAAGAAAATTCTAGCCTAGAGGATGGTGAAGTTATGAGGGGCAAGCTTGAGGATCTGTATGGTGGTGACGCACTTAGGAAGATCTCAAGTTCTTTTTCAAGTTATCAGATTTCTTTCTCCCACAGTTCACCGGCCTCATCCAGGTAGAGCCACCGTCCCAAGTCCCCTATGATGTGAAGGCTTCGCTATCCAAGCATACTGTGTCCAATAAGGATGGGGCTTTCTAGGGTTTTTCACAGAAGACTTCTTCTTCAACATCCTGCTCCAGACTGGAGAAGGATGTGCAGTCCTTTAGTCATACCTGTTAAATCTGGGAGGGCATAAAGGCAGAGTGCTGTGCTTGAAAGTAAACCTTGCATTAGAAGATGCTGTATACCCTCAAGTATCCAGAGAATGGTGCAAGTGAGTTTTTACTTGACAGGGTGAGCTGCTCATAAATGTCTTCTCTTTATGGTTTTTTGGGCCAGGGATTTAGCTCAGTGGTGTAAGCGCCTGTCGTGAGTTCCATCCCCGGTGCTGCAAAAAAAAGTTGTTCTTTATGGTTTTTTGTCTTTTCCCTCTAAGGTTCTTTGGATCCATGCAAACACCTTTGGGTTTGCCTTAAGTTCAGGATCCCAGACACTGTCCTCTTTTTGGAATTGAAGGAGACATGCTATGAGTTTTAGGTCCACCCAAGTGAAACTGCATCTGGCCCATGCTGACATTCTCAGTGAGTAACTGTTAAATGTATACCCCAGAGCTTCTGCTTATCCTCTCCTATCTACTATACTCTTTCCTAGGAAAAAGTAGAAGTGGGGAGGGAAAGGGGGAGAATCTAGTAAGGAAACTATGTCATTCTACTCAGATTTACAACCTACCCCAATGGAAAATCTCACCCACTAGTTGTAGATATCTAAGTTTAGAGGACAGAGAGACATGTAGTGGGGCCTCCAGATCCATATTTCCCATTTCCTCTGCAGCCCCTCTACTCTTTTATATATTGGGGCTGCAGGTAAGATGATATTTGCAAATTTTTTCTGCTGGTGAAAGGAATAGTTGGAAGCAACAGGTCTAGTCCAACGCTGTACATGAATCTTTCTGCAACAGTCATGCAACTTTTTCTCAGATCCTTCAAGTGACAGGATGCTCATTACCAGCCCATATTTGGTTGTGTGCTGCATAGAAATCTGCTTCCTTGGGTCCTCTACCCATTTGTCCCAGTTCTGCTTTCTGGGAACAAACAAAAATAGCTCAAATCAATCTCCAATTTTTAGCTCCACCATGGCAGGGACTTTGTTAGTGTAGTTCTTTAGTGCATCTCTGGAACAATTCCTGTTAGATGGTAGAAGCTCAATAAATATCCATTGAATAACTATAAAAAAATGGACGATGACTTTCATGTGTCCATTGTAAAATTACCATGTAACCTGAGCCTTCAAATTTTGGACATCTATAGACTCATAAGGAAACTTTTTCACCCTTCCTCAATTTGGGACCACTTTGTCGAAGGAGTCTGGTGAAGTGGAAATACACTGAGGACTTTTGGATATGAGTCAAGAGCCTTTGTAATTTAATTTACTCAGCATAGTACTTCAAAAAATGCTTCTAAATAAGTAGCATATAAAACAACCTGATAACCATGATGAACGCTGCCAGTCTTTCATCAGAGATAGAGCTATAATCCAGGCATGAGGGACTGTGATCATGCATTGGCATCTGCAGTGATTGTCAATGTAACTGGACTCGAGAGGCACCAGGAAGTCCCATGGGCTTGCATGATAAGGACAGAAACTTCACCGTTACAGAGTCATTCCCTTGGATAAAGTGTGAACACTGATCACATTCAGTCTCCAATATCTCAGAGTGAATTTGCTGCCTGATTGTTTTCTTTAAGGGCAAGAGAGTAAACATGCTGTATTATGGGACAAACTAGGCCTTAGCCACAGAAGAGGCAAAGTCAAGTGGGCTAGAGGGCTGACCAAAAGGAAAATACATCTTGCCTAACTAGATGAATATTCAGGACCTCGAAAGCTGCTTCCATTTGAAAAAGGCTGTCCAGGGTGGAGGAGATCAGTCTGGCTCTCCATAAATTCTGAAAGCGTGAATTCTCCTCCCCCGCTATTGTGAACCTTCCACATGAGTGAGATGTAATAGTAACTGTGCCCTCGGATACTTGGAAGATAGGTGCTGCATGTATCTAAATGACATTGGAGTGTTGGGGAAGGTGTCCATGCTGGCCTGCAGCCATTTTCTCACCGCAGAAGGGAAAAACCAATCCCTGACAAGCAGGCGGCTGATCCTTGGCCGTGTGATGAAGTGTTACTTCCTGGTCAGGATGTTTATAGTTCTTAAGAAGTTCTTTCCCAATCAGAGTGAGTGACAGCTTTAGAAAATGAAGGGTTGTGTTTTCTTCCTCTATGTATATGCTCCCTGCTTCCCTTCACTTCCCCCAAATGACACCGCCCACCCCAGCGTGAGTGTGGCGGTGTCCCATGGGGGAGGCAGAGAGGAGGCCATTGGAGAAATGCAGTTCATTTGCCCTACCCTTTTGGATATCGTGCTGCAGGCAGTTCTTCCACTGTCCTCCCAGACAAATGCTGCCTTTATTTTTTATCTTTCTTTCCAGATAATGCAACTAATATCATTATCCTTGTGGGGGTGTGTTTACTATTCTGAGATCACATTAACATTACTCACTTAACATCTGCAATGTTTTGAAACTGAAATGTCTCACCATATCCCGGAGTGGGATTTTTGTCTCTGACTGATGCTTTGATTGATAAGGACAGCTCATGACCATGACCTTTAAGATGCACAATCTGGAGGGTGTGGGGTTTGGGCAAAAGGCAGCAAAAGCCACCCCTGATCAGTAGGATCACCATTAACTACAGCTCAGCAAGTGATACTGCGTATTTTATCATAGGTTGGGTGCTTCTGAATAGGCACGAAGCTCCAGGTGCTGCACTGAACAGCCAGACTGAGCAACTGAGACTAAAACTGAAGCCAGAAAAGTTGGCTTCTTGGACTCTCAGTCCCAGTTGATTTGATGCATTGGGTGCTCTGCTCTCTGCTTGCTATAGGCAGGGCCTGTGTACAGACAAGGGTGAGGGTAAGGACAGATAGGTGACCATCCTCATCCCTCAGGAGTTCTCGGTCTAGCAGAGACAGACATGTAAATAGTGTGGTAGATACCTTGCCAAGATATACTGTGGTGTATTAGAAGAAGTAGTCACTCTCTAAGGAGGGGTAGAGGAGTGGGAGGGGTTGGGGGAAGATGGAGAAGATGAAAGAGAATGCTGACTGGGCCTGGTGAAATACTACATACTGTCTAGGTTGGAATGAAATGCAAAAGCAAATGAATTTTTTTTTGGCTTTGCAAATATACAAAGGGGGAAAGGGGACACGTAAAGATGAAATGCAGATGCTTGAGGGCCTGCATGGGAGTTTCTATTCTACCATGTAGGCAAGGGGAGCTATTGCCTAGGCTTTAAGTAAGATAGTGGATTCTTAACAGACTTTCATTTCAGAAAAGTCACTTGGCTCCCTGTAGGGAGAATATTTCTGAGGGTGATGAGACAGAAGGCTAGATAAGTAGTAGGGCATCTGTTAAAATAATTTGAGAAAGTTGTGAGAGTTACAAATAAGTCAGTGGCAATATGGAAGGATTAGAAAAGTAGTGAATGCCTGAGACTTGGTGGGCATGGAGTAGAGCGAGGAGATTGAGAGTTAATGGAAAATGAGACACCGAAGATGCCACCTAGGATTCTGGTTTGAGTCGCTGTAGATGATATGGAGAGAAGGCATTGTAGGACAACTAAGTCAGGTTATGTATGTAGACTCTGAAATGCTGGTAAGATGTCCAAGTGGAGGGCCAGTACAGCAATCCCTCTACCTTATCACAGGGCATGTTCCAAGACCCTCTGATGGATACCTGAAATTGGGGATAGTACAAAATCCTCTATATGCTATATTTTTTTCTTGTATAGACATATGTACACAAATTGAATGTCTTTTCATCTTATTAAGCTCTTACCATTCACTATAACCATAATATTTGCAGTTTGAGGTATAGCACAGGACTAGCACAAATTTCTTTTTCTTTCTTCACAATTTCACAGATAGCTTTGTTCTTACCTTAGAACTTAGCAACCTCAGTAAAAATGTTTTCTTCTACTAAATTGAGAACTTTCACCTTTTTTGCTTAAGGAAGTATTTTAGGGGTTCTTTTTGGCATATTTGAATTACCAGTGTCACTCTACTTGCACTTGGGCACACTGTTAAGCCAGATAAGTGTTACTTGAATACAACCACTGAGATATTGCAGTAGCTGGTCTGATACCCAAAGCACTTACTAAGCATCTAAAGAATAGCATATGTGGCATGGATTTACTGGAAAAAGGGCTAAGTCATATTTTGGAGGGACAGAAGTGGAATAGAAGAGTTCATCACATAACTCAAAATGGTGTGCAATTTAAAACGTATGAATTATTATTTCTAGAATTTTTTATGCAACATTTTCAGACTGCAGTCGACTGTAAGCAACCCTAAAAAGCGAAGCTGCTGATGAGAGGGATTATTGTATGCAGTTGGTTATGTAGTTTGATACTCAAAAGATAAGCCAAGGATGAGGAGAAACATACGAGAGTTGCTTCTATGTAGGTAGTAGTTAAATCTTTGACAGAAGATGGCCATGCCCTGTAAGAAGGACAGAAAGCCAACCATAAGTTTTTTCTTAAGTAATTAGAAGAAGCAACTAGAAGAGAGACCACAAAGAGAGCCTGAGAAGGAGGATAAGAGGAGAAAGTCAGGCTGAAGAAGGCAGGGAAGAGGGTTTCTAAGATGAAAAGACTGGACTATAGCATCATTTGCCTCAGGGAGACCCATGAGGCAGAACTCAAAGGAAAAGGCAATCTGGGTGTTGACGGAGACACCCTAGGTGGGGTGGTGGACGTGGAGGTCAAATTAGAGCAGGTGGCAAGCAAAGGGTGAGTGACTGCAGAGGGTGCATTCAGAAGGCCGGCTCATGGGCCCAAGGCAAAAATGTCACCAGAATATTCAGGACGACTGACTTTGTCAGAAAGTCCTTTTATGACAGGAAAGAGAGGTGAGCCTGAGAGAACAAAAAGACAGATTTTTAAAACTACTGAGAACCTCTGATTGTGCCCTAGGCTCTGGCTAGGGACTTTGGCATTGTCACCTTGAGTGTTTTTCAATTACTTGGTCTTTCATCTTCTCCATAGTTTTGCTGCTATTCTCCCCTCCCTGTCCAGATTCTGTCTCTTTTGTATCTGAACTCGCACCTTGAAGGCATTTGAGGTCTAGTGCACTTTTAGAAAGACTTTCTCAAAGGTTTTGAAAAATCAGGACTAACACTAATAAATAATCAATGTTAAGGGCTGGGGATTTAGCTCAAAACGTTAAATAGTAATAAGCAGTGTTATTAAAAATTGCTAAATTTTTGAAGGAGGCCTTAGACAAGAGTGTTGCCCAAATGGAAATGGTACAGACTCATAGCCAGGTTAAAGTGACCAAACTCAGAGACCCAGGGTGACCAGGATGTGGCTTGGGGGTGGGTGCCAGGTGTCCATTGTATACAGCTGACTTGCCAAGGTGTCATTTTTAACAGCACATCCTAAACCCAGCCTCTTCTACTCCTATGACTGCAGAGTCATAGTCACTGGTTTCAAAGCACTAACAGGCTCAGATGAGTGAAAGTTCATGATGCAGATGTGACAGTCACGGGGAGACACACCTTCCTGTGAGTAGAGGTGGTGAAAGAATAATGGGTGCAACAAATGTCAGGGTTTCCAACTTCTCTCACTTCAAGGAATCATTAGGTGAATGAATAGCATACTCCCACCCCCACTGGTAGAAGAGTGACCCAGTGAGTAGATTGGAAGTAGTAATAGAAATTTTAAGTGTTTCCACATTGAGTTTATAACAGAGCTCAGGATTTGGTGGGGCCCCAGACAATTTGTGAAGCAAGTCAAATTTGGCCCCTCCCAGATCTTCCAGAATTTTTATTCCTTTCTAGGAAACAGCTTCTATATTACAAGATCAGAGTAAGTGCCAGGCATAGGCTAAGCCTATTAAAGATATGCACTCATTTGCACTTTGTAGCCACCTTATGGAATATATATCACTATCATCTTCATTTTGCAGAAGAAACTAAGGTTTAAAGGATTAGGTAACTTGTTAAAGTTTATTAGATGGTGGGCAAAGTCAGGTTTCTTATCTAGCTGTGACTGACTCTTTCATCTGTGCCTTTAATCACGTAGCAATAAGATACAGCCTTTAGGTTTTGTTGCTGATTTGTCCAAAGATTTTTAGGACTGGACAACACTTTAGAAATCTAATACAGCACAAGTCACCATATCTCCTCTTGCTTCGATATATATATATATTGAAAACATACTGTATTAGTCCATTTTATGTTGCTGTAATACAGTATTGGCTGCTGGGTACCTCATCCAAAAACAGGGTTTATTAAAATTCATAGTTTTGGAGGCTGAAATTTCAAGATCAGGTGACCCCATTTGCTCAGATTCTGGTTAAGTCTCCCCTGGATCTATCACAACATGGTAGAGAACCAGAAAAAGAAGCAGCTCTGTGCAGACAAAGACAGACACATGGGGGTGGCCTTGCTTTATAACAGCCTGCTCTCTTGAGAACTAACTTGCTCTGCAAACCAGAATTAATACCTTTCAAAGTCAGTGGCCTCATGATTTAATTGCTTTTCACTAGGCTTTGCCTTTTAAAGGTGCCAACAGTACACTAGAGCCCAGACTTCCACCATATAAGCCTCTGGGGAACACACTCAAACCATATCCAAACCACAGCACATATGGAAATCAAAGGTGTGGGTATCAAGCAATAATAGACTCCACTTGGTTGAGGGATGAGAGGACTTCCAGAGATTTAAAAAAATTATAAAAATATTTATTATCCTTTGCCTTTTGAATACTATATATGACAATGCAATCCCCAAATTTAACTATGCTCTTTCATTTGTTCTTTTTCTTTGTCATTGAACATACAATCAACCTATCTTCCATTGAGTATACAACTGAGGCTTAAGACTTGCTATTTTTAGTACACCTAATGATTTCTATTTTTGTCTTAATTTTCTTAAGTTGATGGGACCTCTCCAATTATTTTTATTCATATCAGCATTTTCTTTTTCTGTCTCCTACTCATTTTTGAAAATGCAATAAAATATTCAGGCAACTGCTTGAATCACCCATCAGCAAGATAGTGCTGCTGGTAAAATGGAGTGGCCAGATAGCTTCACTACGGAAAGGTCCCAGTGTTCTTTTGTCTGCTAATGAATGAATGTGTGAACTCAGTATGTGAAAAACAATTTAACTGCAGGCATGCATAAGGTATTTGAGTTGTGGACTGTAAGCAGTTAAACATATCAAAGATACAAATAGACCAGTTTAACAAATATTTAAAGAGGGTCTACTGTTTGCTCAGCCTTGTCTACACAAAGAATGACCTACTACTCTGATCCTTTTGAACAGGCCAATTCATTTGTGGTTAAAAGAGGTGGTACCAGTTTTCTTGCACTTTCTAGGTGGTCATCGTGTAGCTTCTTTGCAAAGAAGGCACTTAACATACATTTATGAAGAATGTAATAAGTGCTGGGAGCTGGTTCAGGAGTTGAACCCAGAGATGTAGCAATGAGTGGCAAGGAACTTCCAGACCAGTGAAGACAAAGACAGATACATGGCTAATCCCATTACAATGCAGTGACTACATGGATATAATATAAACAGGATGCTAAAGGAACACATGGGAGGACTCTTAGACTATCCAGAGAGTTTGAAGAGGTCTCCTGGAAGGCCGTTGAAGCACTGTAGGAATTGGCTACATGTGGAGGAGAAAGGATGTTTCAGACAAAGGGAGCAACAAGCAGATGGATTTGGGCCTGCAGTTCTGCAAATAGAGTGAGAGATGAGGATGGAAGATGCTAAATGCTGTATGAAATCTTCAGTCACTATGTGAAGTGGATCTTGCATAAATGCCTTCTCATTCATTCTTGATTAAAGAAATACTGAAGTTATTTTGGTTTTCCTTCAAATGTAACTAAAACCACCTTACTCCCTTGACTGGCAAACTGGAGAGCCTTTGAATAGGCCTTGATAAAAGGCAAATGAAGGCAAATACTACCAACTGAGAGCACAGTTGATCCCCAGAGATCATAAAGCACAAACGAAATTTCTACCTAGGCTTTAGAGAGTGAAGAAGTTAATTTTCTCATAGGCATAATCTTATCCCAGGAGCAGACTGTGACCACTCAGCATTGTGACTAGCCTCCATCTTTAAATACACTCATTCCCCTAGAATGTAAGAAGTAGTTTAGAGTAATCCTATTATGGTCACCAGTGGTCTTTTACATGACAGGAATATCCATATTGGTCCTTTTCAAAATGTATGAGCTGTAGCTAAAACTGCATAAAACCTATCCTGTAACCTGCTTGACCTCGATCCAGGATGTCCCAGTAAACCACCTTCTGTCACCTGTTCTGTTTCACTGTTCTCCACATTCACTTTTTCTGGCTTTCCCAGAACAGTCTCCGAATGTGTTACTTCTGGCCTTTTTTGAAAAACATCCTTGTTGAGAAATAATTATCATACCATACAATTTACTCGATTAATGTGTATAATTCACTAGCTTTTAATATATTCATGGAGTTGAACGTCTATCATCACAATCAATTTCATTGCCCCCCTCAAAACTCCATCCCTCTTACCTGTCACCCTCCAATCTCTCCTGTCCCCTGGCCCTAGCGACCACTAATTTACTTTCTATCAATATAGATTTGCTTATTCTGGACATTTAATCAAAATGGAACCATACAATATGAGGTCTTTTATAACTAGCTTCTTTCACTGTTTACCTTTTGCTTAATGATCTGTCACTTACTTGTTTGATTTTATCCTTGGACACAAGTGACTCTTTTCTTCTTGGTTTCACGTACTTCATATCTCTGCCTCTAAACAGCCTGAATGGCTACCTAATTAGCCAGTCATCAGAGCACACAAACTGTACAAGTGCAAGCAGACAAGTAGGACAAGACCGGGCATGTGAGATGGGATTCGGCAGGTCTCTCCAGACAGCCTCAATTTCTCTTTCTCTCTAGTTGACTTTCTGACACTATCGCCCAAAGGCATAGATGGGATAAGGTTAGAAAGTTGAGGAAATCTTTCTTTGAAGTGTGTGACTTTAAGGGGAATGGCATATTCTTCTTGAATCCCTCAGTTACTTCTATTTCATTGGCATTTCTCTGGCACAGTTCAAGTTCCACAGGCTGGTAAGAATCAGACAAGCTTGGCTGTTCTGGTGAGCTGCGTGATCAGCTCAGGAAGTATCTCTGGCCTGTGACCAGAGACTTAAGAGCAGAAAGACGCAGCCCCACCATCAAATGAAGTGGGAGAGTTGAAAGATCGCATGTGGTTCTGGGTTGCCAAGAGAGAAATGGAGCCCTTACAGAGCTTGTGTCACACATCACAGCAGTTGACTGCACCCATGAACTCCTCGTTCCACTGAGTTTTCTTGGGGATCATTTCAATGAGATCCATGAATCCTTTTTACACATACATCTGCAAAAACTGGAATGTACTTTGTTGTCACAAAGTGGAACTTGCTAGTCTAACTGCAGGTAGGAGGAAAAACAATGTTCTTTCAATGTCACATTAGAGTATTTCTTTAAAAGCAAGTGTAGACCACACCACTCGTGACTCAAATGGTGGCGTAGAGTACCTTGACTTCTTTCAACCCGTTGGCCACTTCAGTATGGCCAGGAAACACACAAGGGACTTTATGATGGGACTGTAAGTTCAAACACCCCCAGAGTTCAGCTTGAGCAAAGAAGGAATCAGGAGGAGGAACTGTTCATCAGTACACATCCTCACCCACGCGTCTATAATTACCAACAACGGTTGCAGCGCAACTTGAAAAACATAAACACACTGAGTTGGCTTAAACCCAGGGCTCTATTTATAGCCTCTATGACCACTCATAGCCTTAACACCCTCCTTGAAACAGACCCCAGATTGGGAGCAGGGACCAGGGACGTTCTCAGTTGTGACATGAAGCACATGACTCTACATCTTCTATATAGTAGTTCCATCTAGTAGTTCCTCATTTCAGCATGGTCTAGGCATGAAAGGCCATTAAAAACATCCAGCCATTCTGACAGAGGTGCATCTCAAAATAAACATTTTCCTGGGCAAGCCAGACAGGAACACAGAGCCAAAGGACTTCCAACTCAGACTTGGAAATTATAGGGTTTAATTGGGAGGCATGACAGTGGCACATCATCATTGCTTGTATATTTCGCCTGAACTGTGTTTGTTCAGGCAAGACAGGAAGTGGTCACGAGGAAGTATGACACAGTGGAAAGAGCAGGGGCTGGGGAGGCAGACAGTGCCACGTTCAACTGGGTAATCTTGAACACGTTTCTTGACCTCTTTGAACCTCAGTTTTCTCTTCTGTAAAATGGGAATACTAAAAATACCCATCTCATAGGGAGCCGATAGAATGATAAATAGTATGCAGATGCAGATGAGCTTTTCCATTATTGTTATTATTTTGTGGTGCTGTGGATTAAACCTGGAGCCTTCACAGTGAGTTATACTGTTATGGTTTGTGTCTAGATGTTCCCCCAAAGCCTCGCGTGGTCAGAGTTATGTCAGAGGTGGCTGAATCTAGAGTGATTGATTCATGGTTCAATGCTAGGATTAAGGGTGCTGGAATTAAGGACAGGCGATTGCTGGATCAACCCATTGATTGGATTGACACCGCCCTAATCTGTAGACTGGATACAACATAAGGGATAGAAAGAGGCTTGTCTTGCTCTCTCCCATTGCTTTTGCTGTCTTCCACCTCCATGACCTGTTGACCCTCTGCCATGTGCCACCTTGCTTTGGAGCCAGCTGATTGTGGACTGAAACGTACACAAACTGTGAGCTAAATAAACCTTTCCTCCTTTAAGTGTTCAGTATTTTGTCTTAGCAAAGAGAGAAAAGTAATTAAGACATACACCCTCAGTCTTTTTTTTTTTTAAATATGGTCTCTCCAAATTACTAAATTGCACAGGCAGGACTTGAACTTGCAATTCTCCTGCTTTAGGCTCCCAGAGTGCTGAGTTTATCAGTCTCCGTTGCCACACCAGGCTACAGCATTACTATTAATAATGACTTGTTATAAATCAGGATTTCTGAAAGATTTGACCCATATAACTCATAGTAGATAATTTTGTCACATCTTTGAGGTGGTCCTTGTTATTAAAAGACTTTAAAGAATTGAAAAATATTCCTAGAGATTTTTTTTTCTTATTTAGTTGATGTTGCATATTTCAGAAAGTTGACAATAAATGAGTTTGCTCCATAATTCTGTATTTTTAATATCGAAAGGTAATTATTTATGCATCATAGATGTAAATTCTATTTCTTGCATATTTTAATAAGGAGCAGCCCATTTGATAGGAAAGCAAACTCCTTCCTCTATATGATGACTCTTTCAAACTGCAGAAGAATGAGATCAGGGTTTTTCCACTGTTCTTCCTAGGTGATCATTTTTTACTCTCTCCACAGCCACAGGAAAACTCTTGATGTTTCAGTCAGTTGAATTTGTTTTAAATATTTTTTTTATGTTGTGTATAGCTAGTAGTTTCTCATCTTTCCTTCTCTTTGGAGCTGCCTTTGATTCTCCAAGCAGGAATTGAATCCAAGTGTGTAAACTACCTGCAACTTCATTTTTTCCCCTCTGACTTTGAAACTACTTCCTTTGCCTAAGATAATCTTGGTGCATGTTTCGGGAATAAAGATCTCATTTTGCTTTATGTTAATTCAAGATAAAAATGGTTTGGAGGTAAATCTACAGTAGACAAATCACATAGAACAACCCAAAGGAAGTGCTATCTAGCTTTGGCTTCCTGTGTGAGGACAGATGATCATCCTTGTGCCCTTGAAAACATCATACACATTTGCATATGGATATGCATAAAACTTCTGGATACGAAATCTTATGGTACAGAGGCCGGGGATTTAGCTCAGCGGCACAAGCGCCTGCCTGGCAAGTGCAAGGTCGTGAGTTTGATCCCTGGTACCCACCCCCCTCAAAAAATCTATGGTACATCACTATACCATGACCGAATTGACATTTACTTGATTGTTGTTCTTCTAAGTTGACCCTGTAAATGATAATAATAACAACAACAGCAATGACACTCATAACTTGCTTGTTACCTCTTAGGCACCATGTTAAATAGTCTATGTTTTTAATAAAAAAATTCTGTAAGGTGTTGTTATACCATTTACAGACAAGAAAATTCAGAGCTCTGAGAATTGAAGCAACCTTGTTCAAGGTCCCTGGGTAAGTAACTGGCCAATGTTAGATCCAAGTTCTAGTTGTTTAATCCCAAAGTCTAAGCAGCTGGATTCTGAGTAGCTGCTGTTCAGTTATTTGAAGCAAGGATGACTCAGACAGGAAGAGCAGGAGGAATGCTATAGGATTCACTCAAGAATGAACTCAAAAGCATTTGTCAATACCTTGCCCAGCTGGAACCAAGACAAAGACACCAAGGTTGGAGACTGGTATATCATCAGAGAGTCTCATGCAGATATGAGAGACACAGCCCAGAGAACAAGTCTAGAAAAAACTCAGTGACAAAAGGACAAAATGAAGAAATTCATCCATTTGCCCAGAGCACAGAGTTGCACATACCCATGACAAAGCTTCAGTGTCATCTTGCATACCTAGAGACATCCATTTGCAGGCTATAGAGAAGTCATTGCAATTTTTTCTTACTTGTCTTTAAGCTCTGTTCACCAGCATACACTGGCCTGCAGCATGTGCCTGATGTCCTGTGATATTTGTGCCTTTGTACATTAGGCTCAAAGCAACATTTTGTGAATTAAATTATATTTATGATGAGTTTGAATATCTGGGTCTGTAATAATATTAACTTAATAATGTTATATAAATATTATATAAAAATATAATAAGCCGTAGTTAATTATTTTGTAGTATGAATTACAGAAAATTAATTTTAGAATCCCTTTTTAAATTTTTTTGAGATGTCAGGTCACTTCCTGTTTATCTCCAGTAGATTTTAGTATCTATCTCAAACACACTAAAATAATATACAGGAAGGACAGAAACCCTTATGATACTAATTGATATTTTTATGTCATTTCCATTTTCAACTTCTTTCACATACATTCTTCTATCTGATGTGAATTAAGCAGCTCAAACTAATACAGCTGGTGCATTTCACAGATTAAGAAACTGATTCTTGTTACAACTCCTTTTTGACAAAGGAAGAAAACTGAGGCTTAGAGAAAAATAATCTCGCCAAAGTCACCCAGCTAGGAAACGGTCAAGTCAGATGCATTTTATTCAAGCTAGGATTATAAGACTGGATTTTAATGCACATTTTAAAAATCTAGCAAATCATGAGACTTTCAGAAGCTCCAAACACTGGATGATTTTTGAGCTATTTTGAGGGGAATGATAATTGACATTTAAAGATATCATGTCTCTTAGCAACTAAAGGAGTTTCATGGAGTTCATTTTATCCTCAACAAGATTCACACCCTGAACCAGGCTGACATTAACCTGCTGCACTCTCTAAGTTCTCAGGGCCCATCGTGCAACGTGGCATATTTTTCTGTTTCTGAAAGGGAAGGGAGAGAGAAAAAAAGAGAGAGGCGACTAATGTTCATGTCATCAACTAGAAATGCATAGAAAATCCTTGGCCTTTCCTTGATACTGAGCTGCCCAGGGCATAGTCAAGCCATAGAAAGGCAAGAACAGATCCTAGTTCACAATCCAAAGGGAGTGGTAATATGAATCGTAGACATTTTCTCTGAAACCTTCTCACAGCCAGACATCATGCTATTCTAAATAATCTGTTCTTTCTGTGCAACTAGAAAAAAGCACTGCTTGCTCTTTCAGTAACAGAAGTTTGGATATTTAGTCATGATTTTTGTTTTCCCATCTCCTGATGTATCTATTTCATATTCATTTGCATATTTATTCACTTATCTTTGTATAAATATAATAAGCATAAAGTGTTTTTTTTTCCAAAAAAACAAAACTACAACTGCAATCTCACCATCCTAACTCATCAGCCGTTTCCATTTTTAGAGTTTTCAGCAGGTGCAAGTGTGTACACAGATGCTTGTGTGGAAGCGAGGTGGTGATCTGGTTTTATGTTCTTTTAGAATAGGGTGTAAACAATTCTCATGCTCTGCACACATTTTCTAATATCATTTCAATGGTCCTTTAAAGGCACAATTGATGTGGGGCAATTTTAGCTTGTACTAGGTAGGATTGGAGTTTAAGTCACAGGGACAAGAACTTCAAGGAAAACCAAAGATCTAACTAGGTGAATTTATTCCCTTCCCTAGAAAAGTTAGCTCTGCTGGCCCCTCACCAACAAGTAACAGTACTGGGCAAAGGGTCATTCATTCACATAGGGCCCTACATCTGATAAGAGCACACTCAACTCACAAGTCCTTCTTTGTATCAGGCATAGCGTCAGGCACAGAAAATACCAGCATGGGAGAAGATGTTTCCTTGTTCTTGAGAAATTCAGAATTAAAGGTGAAGACAGATGTTGACAGTAATGATTTGAATGAATGGAAAGTAGAGACCTATAGGGACTGTACAAGTCTTTCAAGAAGGGAACAGTGACCCCTGGGAATTCAGGAAGTCTCCCTAGAAAAGGGGGTATTTAGGGGAGTTCATTTGTATATGTGTGTTTGTTATTCTCGAAACATTTCCCTAAATAATGATTCTTTCCATTTTCTGTCTGTTCTATCTCCAGATTGCCCTTCACCCAACTGTACTGTCCGTTGGAAAAAAATATATCCTTATTACCTCTTGAGGAAGGCTGGCTTCACTTTGCAAACTTGTGGGAGATATTAGTCTAAATATTATTACAATCTGCCTAAACTTCTGTATTTCACCAACTTCTACTCACTTTGGGGGTCCATTTAGGTATTATTATTGTTAAACCTTTTCCCTTTGATTCCTTTCTCCTGTAAACTACATGTAAGGCAAGCAAATACATAGAAAATGTCAACTAAAGGCATCAGGAAACTAAGTGGCAATGTGTCTAAGTTGAATGTAAAATTAGCACAGATTAGTGTTAATTTCCCAAAGCTGAAATTGTTTGTTCTTGCCCTTGGAGGCTTATACCTCCAGAGCTCAGAGAAGAGGCACTTTTAAAGTGCTTTCCTCTGACTTGCGCTCTGGAGGGATGTGACCCTGCAGATCAGAACCTACAGTCTCCCACCAGCACACAGTTATCATGAAGGATCTCAGGAGATCCCTTATTCTTTTGCAGAGCATGGCAGCTGAGGCAGCTGAGGCAGAACTGTTTGTATTGGCTCCTGCTTTTCCCTCCAGTCACTATCAGACTTATCTCCCTATTCCCCTGCATTTTAAGGACCCCTTTGAGTCTAGTCTCATGTACTACCTAAGATTCCTAAAATACCTTCCATCAGCAGATAAATTTTACATACTTATTGATTTGAAATGATATTTTCTTTTCTTTTGAGTAATGAATACAAATGTAGCACAGTGCATAAATAAAATGAAATCGCAACGTTAAACAGTAGACAAAGACAAGAAGAGAGAAATAATACTGTAAGATGGACACAAATATCTTGATGTGAAAGACAAGGTAAGCTATACTTGGAAAATTTAGTTAACTTGCAAAGTGGCAAAAAGAGTGAAAGACCTGGGGGATTTCCTAGCTCTCTCACTTTCCACTCAAATGTTATTGGTCAAGTTGCTTAACTGCTTTCAATTTGTTTCATTATCTGTAAAACCTATTCCACATGACTTTGTGGAATAATTAGCATAATACATATGGGAAAACTGCATAGTACCCATCACATAGTTTGAACTTGATAAACACTGTTGACCATTATTATTACAGGAGTTTGGATAATAAGCATGCAGTGGAATCAGTGATTGGAACCACATCTGATTCTCAAAACTTTTCTTGTTCTACCATTGGGCGGCTTCGATGAGACCACATGGGCAACCATCTCTGTGCTTTCTCTCAGAGTCCATTTCTAGGAAATTAATGTGTCACTGCCTGCTGAATCACTCCTGGTATGGATCTGACTATGGACAACACTCGCTTCCAGTTCTCTAGTTACCCACTAGCTTGGGAGGCAGCTGGAATACAAGGAACTTGCCACAGAGTTGCTCAAGCCAATTCCACATTATACCCCTCTGGGATCTCTGCCTGGGAATGGGGTTGGATAGAGAGGGGAGGGATAAAATATTATATAAAATATTTTTTGGAGAAGGAAGATGGAAAGCCAACAAAACAACTCCCCACCTAAGCCACATGGCCACGCCTATCTTCTGACTTCACTGGTAGCAGTTATGGAAGACATCCAAAGATTTTCAAGGAAGAAGAGAAAGAAAAATGATCTAGAATACAGGTGTAGAGATGCTAAATGATGAAAAATGTTCAACCCAGAAATATAGTGATCAAAAGCCAACCAAGGAACCCAAAGATCAATCAGTCAGTAACTGCAAGGAGAATAAGGAATACACCTACTAATAGAGCTCATCACCAAATGTCAGAATATTAACCCAGAGGGAAACTGTTTAAATCCACCACACATGGTTGAAGAACAGATAAGGAAGTGATAAATTATTAAATGAAAAAGAATACATCTATTGCTTTTTAAAAAGCATTTAAAAACATTTTATTTATTATCTATACCTTGCCTATTTCTGACAAAAGGATTTGAGATTATAGTTCAAAACGAAAACTACTTTGAGAAAAATAAATGAAGTACTTGCTTACAGGGCATCCTGAAGTGTGAAGTGCATTCAATTTTTGGAAGTCAACCCTATGCTTTTCCTTGGTGTGCAGGTCACCACTTCCATAGATAGCATGACGCTGAAATCAAGCTTGCAAATGCATCATCCAATCTCATTCGCAGACAAGGAACCTGAGACAAAGGGAGAGACACTCTGAAGAGCCCATAGTTCATATACATATTAATGAGGGCCCAACTGGGAAAACAGAACCCACACAGAACGTTTCAAACAGAATTTAATGCAGGGACCTGGAGGTGCAGGTGTTGGAGGTGCAATAAAGCTAACAGGGATCAGGGAGCAACCAAGTGGACCAAAGCCACACGACTACCAGGCTGCAGAGGAAGAAGAAGAGTAGCTTGGTAGCTTGAGTCGAGGGCCACTCTCCTGGCAGAATCTGGAAGCCCACTGCTCTGTGTTGTTGGAACTAGACTTGCAGAGGTATTGGCTGCAACCTAGCGCACTACTGAGGCAGAGAGGTAGGTGGATAAATCTCAGGTTTTCCCTACTCCCATCTACCAATCACCTCTAAGTATGTCCAGTTGGTCAAATTCAGCTGGAAGCCAGGAGACACAGTAGAGGACCCAGAATTGAGCAGGGACAAAGCTAGGAGTGGGTCACTGTTAGACAGTCATCTCTCGGGCATCCCTCTTGGCAGTATTAGCTGTACAGGTTCTTCCTGCGAGAACACACTATCTTTTAAGGGCAATCATCAGAGCTGCTTTCACATGAGCAAACTGTGAGGTTATGTAGTATTTTGTCAACAAATGCATTCCTAGTAAGTTTCCCAGTCAGGGAAAGGTTCATATACAGTTGAACCCTACATCAGTCCTTCTAAATGGTAGGTATTTTCTTAGTGCATTGTTTGGATTTCTGTGTATCA
>RJWT010009348.1:0-25241 GCA_004365215.1 Cuniculus paca
ATTTATACCAGCATCATCACTAATATGTGAGTGATGCATTGTGCTATGCTGGCTGTGATGGCAGTGCTAAAGAACAGCCATAAAGAGCTTCTTTTTTGTGAAAAGATTGAAAATATAATAAGATATTCTGAGAGAGAACCCACATTCACCTAACAATTATTACATTGTATTGTTATGATTGTTCTATTTCATTATTAGTTATTGTTGTTAACATCTTACTTGCCTAATTTATTAACTGAATCTTACCTTAGGTATGTATGTATAGGAAAAACATAGTGTATATAAGGGCTCAATAATATCTACAGTTTCAGGCCCCTACTGAGCATCTTGGAAATTATCCCCTGAGTATAGAGAGGAACTACTGTAATTTTTGCTAATGGACTTCTCCATTGCTTTTTTTGGAGGGGTAGATTTTTGGAGAACCTTACTCCGTCATTTGGAAATGGTCTGATCTACTAAATGTTGATAGATTTAAAAATTTGGTGTTTTTGTTATATTCCTAATTTCAAAAGCAATTTAAAGTACAGAACAATAGATCCTTATATAAATAAGCATAAAAGATATCAGTATACCTAGCTCTCATAACTAACCTATGTTAACGTTTTTATTATTGCTATACTCTTTTTGAGCCTGTCAATAATGTAAGATTGTCGTAGTTCAATTATCTGATCATTTTTTCCTAGGTAGTCATCTGTTTTAGGAGACACTTAAAGTAATTAACAACATAGTTTTGGCTGAGAGCACAAAATTTGTTTTCTAAAAAATGTGGGTTTAAAATAAACCAAACACACATGTGTAAACACCGCATTGTCTCCCTAGTGTAAGAAGCTGAAAGACTCAATAAGATACAAAATTCCCAATAAATATGGAGAAATGGTTCTGAAATCCACTGATGCTTTTATTCTTTGATTTGATTGGTTTAAGTCCCTTTCCTACTATTTGAAGGCAATATGTGAGAAGATAGGAACAGCTCTTTTGAAAAATGAAACACTACGGTAGCCATTGCTGGTTTCTTATTGTCCGACTTGAAGGCCTGTAATGCTCTTTTGTTTTATCTGGTTTTATATTACCTTGTTTTGTTTGAGTTTATTGTCTGTAAATGTATGAACAACCATTTTGAAGAAAGCAAGAGACACTAGGGTAACCATTGTTAATCTCCTGTTGTTGTGTTTTGAAAACCTGTATAGCTTGCAGTGTTCTGTTTTGAATGTTTGACTGTATTCTGTTTTCTTTTGCTTTGTTTTGTTCTGTTTTGTTCTATTCTCTTTAAAATAAAAAAAAGTGGGTTTAGTTTTTATTTTCTTGTATGACTTTAGAAACACATTTGATGTTTTGAAATTTCAATCTTCTCATTTATAAAATAAGAACCATAATATATACCTCATACAGTTATGTTGAAAATTGAGTGACACGATGTATGTAAAACTCTTTCTTCAATAAAAAGTACCTATCATTATTTAAAATTAAAGCAGTGATTTAGATATAATTTCAGTTAGGGAAATTAATGTGCAGGATGGTTTATTCATTGTCAGAAATGTTAATATCCTCCCACATCTTTTAGTTGGTTACTTTGAAATTTTCCATACTGCCTTTTCTGATGTGATGTGATTTTTTGAGCACTGCTTATTTATTTTTATTTTTTCAATTTTTCTTTCTTTTTAGTACATGCTTGCAGTATGTAATGTTTAGATTTCTCATGGGGAGTTGGTATATGGATGTAACACATTTCAACTCTTTTTTTTAATCCCCTCTCTCTTTCTTCCTCCCTCCCTCCATCTCTTGGTCCCCTTCCTATGTGTTGAAGATATATTTCTGTATATTCTATCTTTTATTCTGCTCTTCACATATTTTAGATTTCTCAAAAAAGAGAGACTGTAATATTTAAGCTTGTATATCTGATTTACTTCACTTAACATTATTGTCTCAAGGTGCATCTAATTTCTTACAAATGCTTCAAGTTTATTCTTTATGGTCGAGTACTCCATTGTATATTAATAAGAGATTTTCTTTATCCATTCATCTGTTGATGGATGTATAGGCTGCTTCCAAGATTTAGGTATTATGAATTGTGCTGCTATAGACATTTTATATATACATATATAAAATCATATATAATATACATTTTATAAATATATAAAATCATATATATATATAATTGCAATATGATGTTTTTAACTCTTTCAAGAAGATATCTGGAAGGGGAATAGGTGGGCCCAATGGAATTTCTAGTTTGACTTTTTTGAGGAATCGCCATACTGATTTCTACAATAGTTACATCATTAATTATACATTTCAGTTCCAAAGCCCAACGGAGGGTCCAGCCTCTGATAGTGTCTTCAGTTGCAGTGATCTATTTCCTCCATAGGGCCAGGAAATCATAGTGTAGGTATCTTTTTATCTAGACTGAGCAGTAGGCTGGGGAGTAGTTACTACTTCACATAGATCATTTTTACATGTGTATGTGACTTGTTAGCGATAAATACAAATGTTTCACGAAGTGTTGTCTATCTTTACCTATTAAGCCTCTTTAATTAAAATAACAACAGCATTCAAATGTTAGACTATTACTTTCTTTAGCATTTTTTGTATCAGATTATGCAGTCAATCAGTATTAGGAGATAAACCTAGCTAATAGAGAAAACTAAAAGGGTATCACTATTATAGTTTTCAAGTTTTCAAATAACTAACAAAAATTAAACTAAGCAAAATGTACGTGCAAACATTTAACTTGCTTTTTAAATTAAATAGAATAAAAACATCCCAAATGATATGATATTATTTTTGGAATTTACAGTTAAATGTCCAAGCTGTTTATTTAGTTATATTTGAAATCCCATTTGAGTACCTGAGAGGAAATATTTGTGGTAAGATAACACTCTTTACTACTAATCTTTAAATTTAAAGGGCTATGTGTAAAATTTATTCAGAGTAAAATGAAGAGAGAATATCAGTTATTTTAGAAAGCATGTGAATCTTGCCAGTCTGAATTTGATTATTCTTTCCCAAGACTGGAACATCTTCTTAATCTAGTCCCATACTTCTGGTTAGGATGAGGTGATATCTATCATCCATGTTCTATTTATCTATGATTTGTTTCCTTGGTTCAGCGACTGTTTTCAAAGTACCATTTTTCTTGTGTTCTTGCAATTTTTCTCACCTCCATTTCATTAGGGCTTTAAAAAACATAGTTGTTTCTAACATGTTTCTTTAGAAGTGATTTAAAGAGTTTTGTAAAATCGAAATGTTACCTTTTATTTCAAGGCTGAAAGCATTAGAGTGCAAGTCCATAGTATGTGTAGATGAAAAGGCGATTCGAACAGAAGACCAGACTCAAACATCATACAGCAAAGTGCTCACAAGTCTTCTTCAACTTAGCTGTTTGAGTCTATAATTATTTGACAAGTGGCATCTTTAGTGCTTTCTCTGAGAACCAAAGAGATTTTGCCCCCAAATGAAAATGTGAAAATGTGAGGGAGGCTAATATTTATAGAGAAACCAAAGTGATCCAGATGCAGTGATGACAGATTCTTCACACATTACTTATACTTTATTCTGTCCTGAGGTGCTGTCATTGCTATGTTTATTTTGTTTCTTTTATTTTAATCAGGTGAGAAAATTTTTTCCTTTGAGAGGTTAAATATTTTGCCATAGGTCATATCACTAGAAAAGATGGAACCAATCTAGATCTTTTAAGTATGTAAGTCTATGCCATTATCAACAAACTTTTTTGAGAGTAATGTAAATGTCAAATTAAGGACATCAATTAACATTCTTATGACATGAGAAAAATTAGAGAGAATGTTTACTCAGTTTTTGGTGTAGCGGCAGATAGTTCAAGGATGGCAACAGCAATGTCTGTATGAGATGCCAATAGGTAAGGAAATAAAAATAAAGCAGTGGTAATTTTTCTTATGTGTCTTCTCCAAAGTCTCCAAATTATAAAAGTTTAGTGTAGTATTTTAGTTGTTTATAAAACAAAACTCCCTAGGTGTATGTGGCTTGTTTCTGCTATATAGAATATATATTCCAGATTGAATATCTGCTTAATGACAGTAATTTTTCTCCACAAGAATATTTATAATTTTATTTTACAGTTTATTTCTTCTACAGACCTGAAGTTCTCTTGGAGTGGCTGTTCAGTGATTAGTAACATTTATCCATTTTCTTCTCCTGTTTGGTAATTTCTTTGGCCCGCACTGGTTTACTGCTGGCTCTCTCTGGTTCAGTGTCCTGGGAGGTTGGGCTTCTGGAAGTTTATCAATGGGATTTCCTGATACCTGGTGTTTTCTTGGAGTTTCTAAGGTGCAGTCACTCTCAGGAAAATGGAGAAGTGTAGGTGAATAAGATGGGGGTATTTCTTTTTTCTTTCTGATTATTTCCCTCCACAGGGTTGCTTGGGAATACATACAACAGGCCACAGTCCCTGTAGCCATAGTCATTGTGTTGAGTTTCAAGCATCTTTTCTGTCCTCTTTTTTTAATGCATAGTTGTGTAATGGCAATTATGACCTGTTGATACTCCTTATGGCTGTCTACACTTTGGTACATGGACTCTTAATTACCCCTTAAGTGTGAAATATGGATCCTACCAGAAGCCCGAATGACATATTCCTAAATACCGAGCAACACTTTAGCCATTTTACTCTATACAGAGTATGATCCTTAATTTGGAGGCGATACTACTAACAAGGAAAATCAGATGCTAGCACATATGGAATGAAATATACCAATAAAAAGTAACATAAGCTAGTGGTCCATAATTGAATGGAATATGGAAAAAAGTAACTGGGATTACTATACCTTCAAAAGTATAAATTTGGTAGAATAATGGTAAATAGAAAATTCTCTCAGTATACATAAGTAATTTTGTTCTCAAGGTAGAAGACACCACAGGATAAAAATGACAGAATTGGACCATCTTTAATATAAACACACCATAAATGATTTCAGAATATGATATATAGAAGCATTTCTAAGACATTGACTAGTGTGGCAGTTATGGAATGTACCATTTGGGTGGCATATGAATGGAATTTGACTTTTGAGTGTGTGGGTAGCGACTGAGCCAGAACTCAGCCTGAGGTTGGCAGACTCTTTGAGACTAGAGCAGAGCCAGTCCTAAAGACACAGAATGCCAGAGGGAGAGTGTGTAAACAAGTTGACCACTAGCTCGGTTACATATCAACAGGTGTCTGGCCTTGGTGTTCTTCCCTATTAACTATAGCATCTATAGCTTTGAGAATATTTGTGTCAGTGTTCTCAGCAAACACTGAGACCCTGTACTCTGGACCCATTGTGCACTTTTTTCTTTTTTTCCTTTGTATAAATAAAGATTCTTGGGCTGGGACATTGTCACTGCCTCTCCAATCAAAGAAGTCAGGTCCCACCTGGTCCTAGCTTTCCTTTTAGTATGTGTCTATAGTTTTTTCTTAATCTCCTGTCACTCCCCCTGATGACTCTGTTCTCTGCACACATTGTAGTAGTTGGTGCCCAGATGGTGAACCTGAGCATGGGGAAACACAGCAAGCTGAGAGGAGAAGACACTCTGGGAATGCATGTAATTAAGATTAAGGTACAGAGTGCAGTGAACAATCACTAGGTGTAAAACAATGGGGAATTCAGGATCTGAAGTTCATTCTTTGTATACTGAAATGCTCAAATCTTTGTTTAAGGTCAGAACGATGCCTATCAAGACTGGGCGACTTGCTAAATTTCGTGAGTTTGTTTCTAGAGGAAGGAACTGTAAATTTACATACTAGGGAAGGAGTGGGCAAGCAGCCAAGGGCAAGGCTAGGGAAAAAGCAGACCAGCACAGATCTATCTAGACCCCCACAGACTTTTACAGTGTTATTTAACAGGGTCAATTTGTGCAAGCCAGTAGGAACCAAAGAGTTATGCTGCTGAACCTGGAGCCAGGCTGGGACAGGGAAGTGGGAGGAACCCAAATGTCTGCTTTGTGTTGTGTCAACTGCAGTGGGGAACATGGGCTACATGCCCTGGCTTGGGGCATCAGTGGCAACTGCACCTTTCTCCCCAAGCTGATGAATAGCCAAAACTTGCCATTTTCAAGACTCAATTAGTGTGGAACCACCCTTTCTTGGGCATATATCTACTTTTACAACATGAACGGCTACAGAATTTGCAGCTGGCAAGGAACTATTTAGGTGTAGTCATAGCAACCCAGGAGCAAGGGGGCAGAGCACTGACCCAACAAAAAGGTAAATCAAGGGCACTAGCAAAGGGAGTCTCCATAAATGATAACATTAACCTAAATAATAGTAAGTCTTACAGAGAATGCTGTTAGAATTAAAGAAAGTCTGTAGAGACAGAATGTGTGGAGATAACCAAACTACATGAAAGAAACTATATGAAAGAAGAACACAAAAATTGCCAGTACTTACGGGGGAATTTATTTTTTGTTTCTGTCGAATTTTTCTTAGAAGAGAGCTCTGCTAATTGACCTACAAATAATTCTGATTAGTCTATTCATAATTACAAACTTCTAAAATTACAAGAGAGTTATTACAATTTAACTTGGCCAAAAATATATTTGATCAAACTCTGATTTTATAAACAGATTCATCTTATGCATATTTGTTTCTTTGTGTGTCCAATCTGTAAACAGCTGTTTCATTTGAGCTTAACAAATTTTTCTTCTTTTCACATTTATGGATTTTTGAAACTTTTTTTTTGCAGCACCAGGGCTAGAACTTGTGACCTCATGCTTGCCAGGCAGGCACTTAGGTCACTGAGTTAAATCCCCGGCCCTTGTCTTTTTGAAAAGTTCTCGCTATGCCGTTCAGATTGGCCTTGAGCTCACTTTGTAGCCCAGGCTGATCTCGAACTCTCAATGATCCTCCTATCTCAGCCTCCTGAGTGCTGGGATTACAGGTGTGTGCCACCAGGCCCGGCTGATTTTTGAAACTTTTGTCTGATATGCTTCCACCAAAATTGTCAACAGGTTCAAATGATATTAAAATTGGTTTTATAAATGTAGTATATATTGTTGTTTATGTTTTATAACTCAAGAGTTCTCATTGTTCAAAATAATATATTGTTATATTTTGGTTCTTATAAGTTAAAAAAATTTATTAAGATAATTAAACATAGATCCTTTAGGGTGAAGAGAAACTATTGGACAGGGTTCCAATAGATGAATAAGAAAGCAGCTGCCTGGAGATATTTGTCCATTTCTTGTGCATTAGCGGGAGGCCCCAATAATCTCCACAGCCTTATGAGACACACCCCAAAAATGTTGCTCAAAATATACTATTGTGATATGTTTACATTGGTCATTGTCAAAGGATTAAGCTTTCTAGAAATGAGACAATAAAGTTTTCTGATTTAAAAATGCTCTTGTACAAAACTAAATTAAGAAACAAAAGTTTTCATATGGCTAAAACAATTGATTTTTATTAATCTTGTGGTATATTAAATGTATTCTTGCCCGGAGATGTATAGGTCTTCCAAAATGTAAAACAGGGTTTGTTTATGGCAATAGACTTTTTTTTTCAGATTCAGACATCTGCCTTTAACAAAAACTTTTGTAATATATATGCTATGTATGTGCCACTATACTTTGAGATGCCTAGACATTAAGCAGTCCAAACAACGTCACAAACTTCTTCAAAGACATCCTGTTAAAAGGTCAACAAGTTAGTTAAAATCTTATGTACTAGATAGAGATAACTGCCTAAAAAGGCTATTTTAAATGGAAATAAAATGGAAATTTAGATGTGTTACAAAAATGTCATCATGATTGTTATGCTACAATAGTATGTATGACTTTTTATCTCAATTTTTCTCTGTAAAACTATATGACTGTGTATACTATAGGGATTCAAACATCCATGGTTGAGTTTTTGTAAAAAAATAACAGTTTTTTGGCTATACTTTATATTTCAAGGTGGTTAATATTCAAATAAAATTATAATAGTTAAGCTCAGTATTCCCACTACAAAGTAATGTCATTAACTTTTTCTTCTGAATGTTCAACAACAAAAGTTTAAAGGCCAAAATTAGAAAGATAGATGAGCTAAGAGGACAGGCAATATTTTGACCCTGGCCCTCCAAGATCAATGAGGACCCAGGACCTGAGGGGACCTTTTTGGTGATATCCTACAACTCTGGTGAATTATACAACCTCCTGACCAAGGAGATTGTTGGGCCACAGAGGAAAGACATCAATGGTGTATAATGTGCCTAAGGTGAGTCACCAGGTAAGAAAAGTCTCCCAAGATTTCACAGAAAGCCACTTGATCATCATCCAGACAGCTGATACTGCCAGAAAAACTGAGAGGTGCTGTGTTTGGTTCCAAGGTAAATCCTAAGGAGACTTAACTGACCTTGATAGATAGCACAAGATTAATTTTAACTACTACAGATCGTATTTTAACTTGGTCATAAACATCCAACAGAAAAATGTAAATATAAGATGTATAAAGCAGTGCCATAGTAATAAGCTAACTATAAAAAAACCCAAATCACTGATACCTTCTGAAAATTTCCAGTTACACTAATAACTGACTACTGTTATGGGTCAATGGGCAATATAGGGTTAAATCATTAAATGCAGGGACCAAAAATCCTTGGACTGGAAATTTTAGCCTAAATGATTATACCCACTCAGAGTAGAAAGTTTCTGAGACAAAAAGGGCCTTCATAGGAAAAAAAACTTCATTGCAGATGCCTGGAGAAAAGAGAAAGAGAAAAGCCTCCCATAAAAAAGAAGGTCTTCTGAAGAGTCTTTCAAACACAGGTCCTCAAACTCAACTGACCATCCACTGCTTCTGACTAAGAAATAGAAAAGGGGGAGATGTGAGGAGTGATTGAGCCAGGGCTGAGTCTGAGGTTGGCAAACTCCTTGAGGCTATAGCAAAACCATTCCCAAGGACTGAATGCCAGAGGCACACTGTGTAAGCAAGTTGACCTCTGGCTTAGTTGCATATCAAGAGGTGTCTGGTCTTGTTTTTTTTCCCTTGTTAACTACAGTACAGATAGCTCTGAGAATGTTTTGCTTTCAGTGTTCTCAGCAAAAGCTGAGATCTCACACTCTGGATTCCATTGTGCACTTTTTCCTTTTGTTACTTTGTATAAACAAAAATCTGGGGCAGGGACATTGTAATTGCCTCTCCAATCGGAGACATCAGGTCTCCACCCGGTCCCAGCTTTCCTTTTAGTATGTGTCTATAATTTTTTATTAATCTCCCATCAGCCTCTCTCTCTCAGGACCCCACTCTTTGTGCAGTAGAACACTGGTTTGGAAATAAACTACTGGGAGATGCAGTCTCTGTAGGACTTGACCCTTGAGTGGTTCAGTTCTTAAGCAATTTGACCTTAAGTGGTAGAGTTCTTATCTAATATCACTTGTGAGATCATTAAGTGAGTATTAAAAGGGATACATACTACAATATTTAGCAAAATCGCATCCAAGATTTTATAAAAAAATTTTAATGTTGAGTTTATAAAGACTATTTACACTAACAATAAGGTAAACAATTGAATTTAAAACATGGTAAAATATTTAGGTAGATATTTTACTGAAGAAGTTGAAGAAGATGTAAAGTAGGCTCATGTAAAGTTTCTCAGCATTATTAATTATTATGGAAATGCAAATTAAAATCATATTGAGCTACCACCGTTATCCCAATAGGATGGCTAAATTGAAAAAGAATAACAATGATTAATGCTGAAGTTGTGGTACAATTGGAATTTACATATGTTACTGATGAGAATGCAGAGTAATGAAACAATGCTGTAAAGAGCATTAGTTTTTTTTTTTTAAATAAAGATAAATACACTTATCATGCGATCTAGCAATCTCAATTCTAGGTATTTAACCAAAAGACATTGGAATAGGCCCACACAAAGGCCCTTGTATTCTGTAACATTCATATGAGCTTTATTTATAGTAACCCAGAACTGGAAACAAACTTAATGTCTATCAAACAGTGAATAAATAAATAAATTGTTATGTTAATGTAAAAAATAGAAACTACAAATACCAAAGACAATATGGTGAATCTCAAAATTATAGTTGTAGGGGGTGAAGTCAGAGTGAATACAGTACACTATATTGAGATAGGACATTAAGATGGGGCAAATCTAGCTGATAAAGTAGACATGACCTGTCAATTACAAAGATTCTTGAACACGTGTACAGAGAAGTTCCCAAAGCCTGGCGGATGGACCTCTGCAGGGCTCAAGCATGTTTTCAATATGATTGCCTAGACCTGACATCAGCCTGAGGCATGGGATCCCAGCACCACCTCTCAGGACCTTATGTAGAAGTTCTTGTGGCTTTCCTTGAGATTTGGACAGCATAAAGGAGAGGCACCACAAGAAGAACTTGCTGTGGTGGCTTTTCCTCAAGAAAGGCCACACTGCTTTCTCCAGGGTGTTCTTTTATCTTGGTTTTTCTTTTTTTAACTTGGCTGAAGCTCACACTGCAGAGTCAGTTTCTCCTCTACTCTTCACTTTTACTTTCTTGAATATCCTCACTCATTTTGTTCAATTCTTTGTTTCAGATGAGAAGAACCTGGAATCTAACTCCAGAGGGAGAGACAAGTAACCCAGAGCCAGGTAACATTTAATTGGTGAGCTGCTTTCAGAAACAGGCTACCTGGCAACTGTTGATTCCATTTATATTGTATTCTAGAAAGTGCAAATCTACAGGGGCAGAAATCAATGGTTGATGGGGGCTGGGTATGAGGGAGTGGAGATTGACTACACAGACAAATAAAAAAACATTTCTAGATGATGGAAATACTCTGATTCTTGATTGCAGTGGTGTTTACATGGCTGTATACATTTGCCAATGCTCATCAAATTGACGTTTGAAAGACTGAATTTTATTGTGTATAATTATACTTCAATAAACCTGGGCTTAAAGAAATGGAAGAAAAAAAGAACTCAGCAGTCTACTCCTTGATTATAGGTGAGTATTGAGTTACTCTCTGGAGCTATTGGCAGTATATTTTAACACTGAGCATGTTTCAGGGTAATTCGGCTTATTTAGAATTTGAAGCTCTAAAAAACATAAGATTATTTATGCTTCTGAATAGCATGTTACTGGAAAAGTAGATTAAGCTAATATAATTTGTTTCTTTTGATAAAAATCTTACTTATTTGCTCTTGTGCACCAGAAATACCTATGCATATGATGAATGATGGATAAGAAATGAAGTAGCTGAGAAATCCTACAAGAGGAGAAAAGACCGTAGAGTCGAGGGTCCTTGAAAATGGTAATTTCCAGTAAAGGAAAATAAGCAATTCAAAGAGTTGTATCTTACAAAGATCAGTTTTGCATAAATCTAAGTCAATCAGACTGAGCAGTCTCTTTTGGAATTTTCTAGAAAAGCACTGGAAATGTCCTCGCCCTTCCCAGATTAGACCTATACTTGTGCTCACTCTAATTCAGAAGGAGCTAGAACTTTTGGTGTAGGGGGATTTATGTCAAATTACCAAATCCCCTAGTGGGTATTTAAATAATAGAAATTTAGAAAACAAACCATGATTTTAAAAAAGACAAGCTTTTCTCATTCCTGATCTCTATAAGAGATTGTGACTCAGTTAGTGTTTAAAATCGTTCCTGAATAGTTTTATATTTTTATTTTACAGTTTGATTTACAACTGATCATTTACTTATTTTTTTCAATTATCTCACTTGGTATTTCTTGGGTAAATTTGTGGTTTGTATTTTATTGTTTATTTTGTGGCTGGTAACATAAATATTTTGCTGTCTGACTGTATTTTTAAGAAATATTAAATTATCTCACTTTTACATTCAAGTAGGTTCTTCTCTTCTTACCATATATTTTTGGATCTTCCTCAAAATTTTGTGGGATGGGTAGAACCAAAGCTGATGTGAAGTGATTGGTCTAAGAAGGAAGTAGTGAGGAACACCAGTGGTATTTAATCTCAGACCTGTTAGGCTTCAACCGTGAAGCATTAACAGTGTACCCTATAGAAAAGAGAAAGAAATTCTCAAAGTGGAAGAACATTTACAATTTAAGTTACCCGCATTGTGACTTTTTGAGTATTTTATCAAAACTTTTAAAAGTCATTAAAATCGCACACATTCATGTCCATTTGCTTTTACATTATGCTATACTCAACAGACAGAATAATAAAATTTCATAAACTAAGATGTGGAGATTTCCCAGTATTTGATTAGTTTTCAAAATTTTTGAAGAAATAAATTGCCTTTGACAACTGTTGTGATCAAAAAGATGTGGTATTGTGGTTTTTATTTTGATTTTTATGTTGTTGTTTTTAGATGCTGTCAACCTTTTTGAAATAAGAACAAACACATTTTTATGCCTATGTTTATGCCAAAGAATTGCAAATAAATATTTTGCTGCAATAGCACTCCAATTTAAAGAAGTTCAGAGTGCATTTTACAGTCTGATAGATAAGGCTGTCCCAAGAAGAACTTACAGTTATTACCTGAGTCTAGTTCTACACTTATATGAAACATCTCAGAAAAAAATTATCTCCCCAACTTTTGTTTGGTTATTTCTGTGAAATTTGAAACAGCTATTAATCAGAACATTTTTGACATTATCTGGTACTATCCACTAAATTAGGTAAAAAAAAAAACAAAACTGAATTTCACATCCCTGTGAAGTGGGTGTATTAAATGCCATAGATTTTTTGGATGATTCATTTAAATTTAAATGGTTGAAAGCTTGCTGACAGAATCCAAAAGGAACTTGGCAGCGAGTTCCCAGTATAGGTTTTGAACAGATAAAGTCTTTGCAGATTTTGTTAAAGGGTATTTCCCTTCTTTCTTGCTTTCTCCAGTCAATGAAGCAAATGTTATAGGAGATAATGGAAAATGATCAAAAGACTACTTAATCATCCTTTCACTGTATGCATTTCTATAATATGCAGGATTAAATATATCAGAAGGATAGAATTAAGTTAATGATATTTTTGGCTTTTTGAAGAAGAGTGTGGATATATTCATTTATTTGGTATTTACACACATATTTTACTTTCCCTCAGAGACTATAATTGAATAGAGAATATAAGACACACTGTAAATGTAAATATAACACAAGGCAGAAAATGAATTAAATGAAAGAAACCTTTATACATATAATAGTAGAAAGGAGCCTTAATTTTTAAGATTGAAGATCAAGGAAGGTTTTCAAAAAGAGGTGGCATTTGGAGTTTGTCTAATGTGGTGGGACTGGGAGGAGCCTTCAAGTTAGAAGGAACAGACTGACTGAAGACATAGATAGCAAAACTTTGGGTGACTATAGAGAACTGAGAATTGTGCAATTTGTCTTAAACAGAGTATAGAGTGAGGAAATAAAGTAAGATGCTCAGGATGTGTTGAGATTCTGGATGGACTGCTTGACAGATTAAAGAATTTGGCTTTTATTTTACAAGCATTTGAGTAATCAATTGGCACTAAGGCAGTCATTGGAGAACTCAGTGTACAACAGAGAATTCCAATAATCTTGGAAGAGGTGTTAAGAAATCATTTAACAGAACTTATTTTTTCCCTCCTCTCTCTCTTTCCTGTGATGTGTTAATATCAAAAATAAACTTTCCAATGATTTATAAATTACATGTAATAGCAGTTCAAGTCAAACCAACATAATACAGAATTTCTGCTATATGCAAGATATAGTATGTCAATTGAAGTTATTTTTCTTAAAGGTTTGTACAAAAGAATTTCAAATGAAGAGTGTAAAACTTGTTATCCTCAGGATTCTGGGGAAATAACCCCCAGCAACACCCTAGCACATTTCTTTGAAGTTTTGTATTTTATTTGATGTATGATTTTTCACTGGGCTTTCAACAATATAAACAAAATTCTTATTAATATTAAAGGTGAAGAATGCTTAACTGTTCCTACAAAAAACTTTGAGTAAAATTGACACTTAAGAAAGATGAATTAAAATTTTGCCATGACTACAGAATATTTGTCCTTTATGTGTTCATTTCACTCAGTCTGGAGTGCACAGGACAGTAGATGCCCATACACGCACATTGAGGAGATGAACCAAAGGATTTTGTGGTTATTTGGTTTTTATTAAAATTTCACTTCAACTACTTGAAATACATCATCAGGCAGCAATTACCTGAAAATTGTCCACATAGAAAGTAGGCACATAGGAGATCAGAGGAGCAAAGAAAGATATCACTTCAGCATTTCTGTTTTATTTCACAATGCTACCATAGTATTGAATTTCTCATTTAAAAAGAAAATTGATTTTGTTAAAATTCTTGAATTTAATATCTTAAACATTAAAATATCATCTTGAAAGGGTTGGGTGATTTACATTTTTTACAATACCTAAAAGCTTTAAGCCATATTACTGATAAAAATTTACAATTTAATTTGTAAATATTAACATAAAGATTCTCATCATATTCTTTTATCTAATGCCTCTTTGATGTCTGTCCTTTCTGTTACGTTATTGTTTTTTTCTTTTACATTTTCTTAGTATGCAAAGTTATTTTTCTTAACCTTTATGACCAATGAAACTATCCTTGACTTTTGTTTTGCTGATGATAGCTTACTCTAGTGGTTTCCAACTTACATTTGAAGAGGCAAGACTTTTTTTTCCAGTCATTGTAAATTATAATATAAGTAATTATAATATAATATAACTAAGATAGAAATTCAGTTACAATATAGTGTTGCACAAGAGAGCAGTTGATGGATATTTAGTCAGTAGTATTCCATTTAAAAATATGTTTTAATATTCTGGAAATGTTTGTAATAAATTATGAACAGTAGTTATTTTTCTGTATTTTGCAATTTTTTTCAGCGAGCAAAACAATTTTAATCATTAAAAGAATAAAGATATTTAAAATAATACTTAGAATAAAATTCTGCGAGGTTTTGGTATCAGAGTTTTACTTGAGGGGATCCTGATTTTCTAAACTCCTGTCTTTGAAAACCTGATGCTAGGTTGAACTGTTCTTCTATTTCCTATTTTTAACTCCCTTGGAAAGACACATTGTTTGGTAGTTTGAGATTTAGGAGGTAGAACTAACTTCTCTGAAAATAAAGCTAACAGAAGATCACTTTACAGGGGTTTGCGTTAGTGTCTTCCCTTAACGTTATTTATATTTGCAAGGATGTGGTTACTCCAGGACACACATATAGGAAAATGTGGGCCAAAATACTGGGGCCAATGAACATTATTACCACATCTCAGTGGAGAAAGTTTTGGTGTACATGGCTGGTCTTATTCTACAAATACTCAAACTCTTGCTGTCTACTGAAAAGAACTGATCAGTTAGGTGACCTAAGACATACATAAGCACTTATTTTTCTGAATGTTCTCATCTTTCTTACCATTTAAGACTCAAATTTAGTCACTTTCTTATGGTTGGGATAAATTAAAGGAGGAGAGGTTTTATTTTGGCTCACAGTTTCAGACTTCTCAGCCCATTCATGAATGGTTGGCTCAAAGAAAATACAGTCACATAAGAAAGCCTGGAAGAGGAAAGCTGCTCATATCATGGTGGCTAAGAAGCAGAGAGATGAAGGAGGGAGGCAGGGAAGGAGATGTACCCTTCCAGGTCATGTCCCTAGTGACCCACCTCTAATCATGCTCCACCTCATAACAGAAAGTCAGCTATAAACTCATCAGTGGACTAACCTAGTGATGAGTATAGCACCACCATGATCCAGTCACCATTCAAACACATGTACCTTTTGAGAAATACCTCAGCTAAACCCCAATGTTCTACCCTTAGCCTCCAAAAGACATGTCTATCTCATTACACAAAATGTATTTAGTCCATCCATGAGAGCTGCCAAAATTTTAACAGTTCCAACATTGCTGAAAAGTCCAAGTCCAAAGTCTCCTCCAAACTCAAGGTAATCTCTTAGTCATGAGTCCTTGTAAAAATCAAAAGAAAGGTAAACACTGCCAACATACAGTGGCATATGGCAAATACTTCCTTTTCAAATGGGAGGGGTAGGAGGATAGGAAGGAATAGGACCAAACCAAGATCAAAACCTAGCAGGGAAAACATTGTGCTGGGCATGGTGGCACATGCCTGTAATCTCATCACTTGGGAGGCTGAGGCAGGAGAATTTCCACTAGTCTGAGGCCAGTCTGGGCTGCATAGTGAGTTCAAGACCAGCTTAAACTGCATAGTGAGACCTTAAACATAAACAAAAACAAAAAGAAGCATTACATTGTGTAGCTCCACGTCCAGTGCATTGGGCAAATTGTGGATAATATAAACTTGAAATAGCTTGGACAGCTCTGCCCCTAGGGCATTGTTGGTTGTCAGCCTTCATAGACTCTTTCTTGGGCTGACTTTTCTCACTGCCTGTGGCTTTCCTCATCAGATGATCTTTGTTCTTGGCAGCTCCAATATCCTGAGATCTCCAGTGCAATATTTAGCTACCTTGATTCTTACAGCTTCATACACTGCCTTTTCAGGGCACACTGCCTGAGTTTCCAGGCTTTTTTGCGAAATCTGGGACACCTTTCTGACCCCACTACTGTTCCATTCTGCATACCCATAAAACCAGCACCAATTGAATGATGCCAGGGTCTGTTGCCAGCTTGACAATATTGAGTAGTATTTTGGCAACTTTGAGTAGTAGCCCTTCAATCATGACTGCAGAGGCCTCAGAGTGCCCAGATGGATGAACAGGAGGAAATCATTTCTTACTGGGCCTTAAATGAGATGGGCTACAGGGAATTTTATTTCAAATGAATGCTTCATAAAGTTTTATATTCTTGTGCCTGCAAAGGGTAGGGCCTTGTTGATTTTTGAGATGTCCTTGAGCCATTTTTCCTGATGCAAAGTACTTTGCTACTTGTTGGTGCTTATCTTTTTAGCAGTCATGCTTTCCTTTCCTCCATCTTTGTAGGTGCCACTTTTCTGGCAAAACTGAAAACTTTCTACATGGGCTTTTTTTTTTTTTAAACATGGACTTTTTTACTCCTGATTCTTTCTATAAACCTGGCTGAAAACAGCCAAAAGTACCCATGTCATACTCTGAATGTTAGATTGCCTTGAAATTTCCTCTGCCAGAGTAAATGATCCACTACCCTTAATTTCAGTCTCCCACAAAGTCTCAGGACATTGACCAAATCTAGACCAATTTTCTGCCAAAATATAACATACATGGTCTCAAGTCCAACTGCCAGTGGAGTCATTGTTCCCAACTGAGACTTCCTGAGACAATCTTTACTGTCTGCACTTCTATGAGAATTCTCGTCTTCTGAGTTCTGACTAGAATCTTCCATCAATCTTTGCTTGCAGCATTTAAGGCTTCTCTTGTTGGCATCTTAAAAACCTTTTTGAATCCCTTGCATAAGCCAGTTGCAGTTTATTGATAAGAGCTAATTATTTAGGTGTAATCACCACATGGTCAGGAATAGTCATTGCAATGTCTCTACTTCTTTGGTACCAACATCTATCTTAGTCACTTTTTTGTCACTGGGACATGACATCCAATGGATACAACTTAGAAGAGGATACATTTATTTCAGCTTATGGTTTTTAGAGGATTCAGCCTATGGTTTGCTGGTTCCTAGGCAAAAATGGCATGGTAAAAGGGCCTGGCTGGAGAAAAAGTTGCTCATGTCCTAGCAGCCAGGAAGTAGAGTGTAAAGGTAAGAGCTGAGGAGAGAGCTATATCCTTCCAAGTGAAATCCTCAGTTATTTGCTTCTAACCAGACTTCATCTCCTATGAGCACCCAGTTATGAACTCATTGATGGATGAATTCACAGATTAGTATATATAGTGCCTTCACGATCCAGTCACCTTCCAAATACGTGTGGACATTTCGTATTTAAGTGATAATAAGCCCAAATGTTAGCACATATGTGGAATCCCAGCATTCTGTGAGGCTGAGGCAAGAGAACTGAAAGTTCAAACCAAGCCTGGGAAATTTTAGCAACTTAGCAGACCCCATCTCAAAGAAAAGAAGTTCCTGGGATGAAAGCCTTGAGTTAAATACATAACACACACACACACACACACACACACACACAAACTCCTATGCCTTTAAAATCCTAATATAATTCTTCTGCATTTGTTACTCTACATTTTATTTTGGGGTAGTCTGTCCATTTGCATCCTTTCTTGAAAGGATTCCAGAATTCTCACAAAGGTCCAGTGTTGCTTTTTCAAGGTCATCTTCTTCACCCTCAGATGTTTAATCTAAAATTGCTTATGATTTACACAAGTAACAATAATGCCTCCTATACTTCCTGTGAATAAAATTTTACTCGATGCACTCTTTAAAATATTCATCTTCCTGATATGTACCTCTGAACCCAATTTGGATTTTTCAGCTGTTCATCTGTAAATATGAATTTAAAGGTAAAATAAAATAATGAGTTATCAAAATTTAGAGTGACAGAATATAGAGATTTGCTTTGAGTTCTTGCTGTACTCTTGTACTGTGATGATGGTCAAGTCATATGACCTGCCTAACCTTAGCTTCCTCAGCTGAAGAGGAAGGACAGCAGCATCAGTTACAGGAAGGTTGCACATGTAGTATGTGTATCATCTCAAATACTATTGGTAGCTGTTATTAGAATTTATGAATGTGGAACTATTTTATAACTTTCGAAGTGTGTTATAAATGGAAAACTAAGATTGTCCTCAGATACACACACCTAAAGCTTCTGACAAGCCAAACTTTCACCAAGATTCGTAATATCCTTTTTCTTTCTTTAGTTTTTTTTGAGACTTGGTTACTGGTGTCTTCCCCCTTTATCCGCACTTCTGGTGGAGCTCTCTGTATGAGTTACTGACTAAATATGTTTCCATGAACTTGTGTAAATATTTTAAATGTGTATCTTTTTCTTCAAGCTAGCCCTTAGCACAGTACACTGTTCATAATAAATGCTTACATAGGGTTTAACAGAAAATATGTCATGTAGACTTTGGTTCAGATATAATGACTTTTGCTGAGGGAATCTGGAATGAATTTTAGAGTTTCATATATTTGAGTTTTAGCTCTGTCACTGATCATCATTGGGAACTTGTTTCAATTCACATACAACACAAATAAAATTCTAGAGGACACAAATTAGATTATGTTTGGGAGAATTGTTAAAGTTTTCCTGGGGACAGAACATTTTTCTTAGATATGTTAGTTTGGATTCCTTTTTCTCACCTTCTCACCAGATTAGAACATCTTTTATATTATATTTAATTACTTTATGTGGTAGTGCCACCCTTGTCATTTGCTTCACTTTTTCCTACCCACTCAAATGTCAGAACCTCACATAGTTTAGACATAAAGATATTTCTGTAGTTTATTCTTATGCTTTGGTGTTTGGGGGGCAAGTGGATAGGAACACTAATTCCTAAATTGTCACGTATAAAAGGCAGCCTTAGTAAATGGATGTACATTAAAAAATAAAACATACTTATTTGAATCTATTTTTTATTGTTACATTCTATATACATAATGATAACATTCATCATAGGGAATTCGTACCTGTATATGTTATATCTTGCTTTTTCTTTTTTCCCATTCCCCTCCCCTTCCTGCAAGCCCTCGTCCCCTCCCTATCTACAAATCTTTGTTTCCAATTTTTGCCTTTATACTTTTTTAATCCCTTCTTTCCTTTCTCCCTTCCTCCTCTCCTATTCCCCTTCTCATTTGAACATTTTTTTTCCATTTCCCAATATATATTTATACATTTTGGTCCTTATTTACACTTTGAGTTTCTTGCAACAGAGAAACAATGCAGTAATTAAACATGTATGCCCAATTTACTTCACTTAAAAATATGGCCTGAAGGTGTACTCACTTAGCTAGAAATGTTTCGAGACTATCCTTCTTTATGGCAAGAGTAGTACTTCATTGTACTAAAAAACCCATCTGTTTTATCCATTCATTGCTTGATAGGCATTTGGGTTGTTTAGGTATTACAAACTGAGCTGCTATAATCATGGGTGTGCATATATCACTATGGTGTGATGCTTTTAATTTTTTGGGACGATACCAAGGTCAATAGCTTAGTTGAATGGAACCTCTACTTTTAGTTTTTTGAGGAGTCTCCACACTGATTTCCACAGCATGAAACCTGTCTACACTCTCAGCAACAGTGGAGAAAGTTTCCTTTTTTCACCACAGCTCTTTTAGCATTTGTTATTGGTTGATTTCTTGATAATAGTCATTCTTGCTGGAGTGAGATGGACTCTCAGTGTTATTTTAATTTGCACCTCTTGAATGTGATGCTAAACATTTTTTTCATATGTATATTTGGCATTTTAACTTTATCTGAGGAGTATCTGTTCATTTCAAATGCTCATTTTTGGACTGAATCTTTAAATTGGAGGAGTTTGATATTTTGAGTTCTTTATGTACTCTAGGTAGTAGTCGTTTGTCTGAGAACAGCTGGGAAAAGTTTGTTCTAAGACTGTGGGGTGTCTCTTCATTCTGTTGGTGATTTCTTTTGCCATGTGAAAGCTTTTTATTAAAACAAGATCCTATTTGTTGATTCTTTGTGATACTTCCTGTGTAATTGAGGTTTTGTTCATAAAGTCTTTGGCTACGCCAATGTCTTCAAAAGTTCTACCTATTCTTCCAGGAGATTTAGTGTTTTTGTTTTAACATTTAGATCTTCTATCCATTTTGATTTTAGTTTAGTGTATGGTGAAAGATATAATTTTAATATTCTAGTTTTAATATTCAGCATGTTGAAAGGCAGTTTTCCCAGCACCATTTATTAAAGAAGTTATCTTTCTTCCAGTGAAGGTATTTGGCTCCTTTGTCAAAGATAAGGTGACTGAGTGTATCTGGAGTTGTTTGTAAATATTTTACTTTGTTCCATTGATGCATGGGTCTCTCTCTCTCTCTCTCTCTCTCTCTCTCTCTCTCTCTCTCTCATACCATGCTGTTTTTATCACAGTAGCTTTGTAGCATGATTTCAAGACTGGGATTGTGATGCCCCCTGCTTTGCCTTTGTTGCCCAGAATTACTTTTGCTATTCTAGGTCTCTTGAATTTTATGGTTGTGTTCTCAAATTCTGTGTGATATGCATTGGTAATTTTAATGGGATTGTGTTAAATTTCTATTATACTTTTGAAGTATGGCCTTTTTCACTGTATTGGTTCTTCCTACCTAAAAATGAGGAATATTTTTCCATTCTGATACTTCTTCAATCTCCTTTTTTAGAGTTTTGTAGTTTTCAATGTAAAGGCACTTTACTTCCTTCATTAGATTACTCCAAGGTATCTTATTTTTGAAGATGCCATTGTGAAAAGTGTTATTTCCATGATTTCTCTTTCAGTAAATTTGTTATTCATGTATGGGAAGGCTATTAATTTTTGAGTACTGACTTTAAATCTAGCTACAGTACTGAAACTGGTTATTAAATCTCGAAATCTTTTGGTGGAGTTTTTGGAGAGTATCCTGACATCATTATGTAGAGTATCCTGACATCACAAATAATAATTTAAAACTTCTTCCTTTCCTATCATTAGTCCTTTCTCTTTTCTAATCACTCTGGCTAAAGTTTCAAAAACCATGTTGAATATGAGTGGAGACAGTAGACATCCTTGTCTTGTTTCTGATTTTAGAGTTAAAGCTTTCAGTTTTTCTCCATTTATTATGATGTTGGCTGTTGGTTTGTCATAGGTGACTTTTATCAGATTGAGATAAAGGCCATATATTCCAGTTTTCTGCAGGGTCCTTATTATGAACGAGTGTCAGACTTGTCAAATGCCTTTTCTGCATCTATTGTGTTGATCATATGGTTTTTGTCCTTGCCTCTGTTAATATGGTGTATTACATTTATTGATGTGCATGTGTTGAACCATCTCTGCATCCCTGGAATCAATCCTACTTGGTCATGGTGTGTAATCCTGATGTTTTGTGTATTTTGTTTGCCAGTATTTTATTTAGAATTTTTGCATCTATGTTCATTAGAGAGATTAGCCCATAGTTTTCTTTTTTGGTTGGATCTTTCACTGGGTTTAGTATTTGGTTAATGCTAGCTCCCAGGAATCAATTTGGGAGTATTATTTCCCTGTCAGTTTCATTAAAGAGTTTGAGAAGTAGCAGCATTAGATTTGTAAATTTCTTGTAGAAATCAGCAGCAAGTTCATCAGGTAATAGGGTTTTCCTCTTGATAGATTTTTAATTACATCTTAAATTTTATTGATTGATATTGGTTTATTTAGAGTTTTTGTATCTTCCTGATTCAGCTTTGGTAATTCATATGTATTTAGGAATTTATCCATTTCTTCTGTGTTTTCCATCTTATTGGAATACAGGATATGTATTTCTCCAGGTTGTGTTGTAATTTCACCCTTTTAATTCCTAATTGCATGGATTTGAGTCTTTTCTTTCTTTTTTTGATAAGGTTGTCTAAGGATTGTCAGTTTTATTTACTCTTTCAAAGATCCAACTGCTCAATTAATTGATTCTTTGTATTGTTTTCTTATTTGCCATTGCAATAATTTCTGCTTTGATCTTTATAATTTCCTCCCTTGTATGATCTCCAGGCTTTACTTGTTCTTTTTGTAGAAGCTTGAGGTTCAACAGGTTGTTTATTTGAGCTTGTTTAGTTTTTCTGATATGAGGATTCGCTGCTGTAAATTTTGCGTAGAACTGGTTTCATTGTTTCCCATAATTTCTAGTATGTTGTATTGCTGTTATTATTTAATTGTAGAAACTGTCTCAATTTCTTCTTTAATTTCCTTTGTGACCCATTGGTTGTTCAGAAGGGTGTTATTTAATTTCCATGTTTTTATGGAGTTATTGTGGTTTCTTTTGCCACTGATTTCCAATTTTATTGCCCTGTGGTCTGATAATATGCATAGGATAATTTCAATTCCTTTTCATTTACTTAAACATGTTCTATGAGCTAATATGTGTTCTCCTTTGAGGAACATCACATGTACAGCTGAGAAAAATGTGTAGTCTGATGTTCTAGGGTAGAGTACTGTGTGATATCTACTAAGTTCATTTGTTCAAAAGTTTGGTTGAGTTCTGATATTGCTTTGTTGATTTTTTTTGTCTAGTTGATCTGTCTATGAGAGTGTGATATTGGGGCTCCCTATTACAATTTTATTGATGCTTATTTGAGTTTTCATGTTCATTAATATTTGTTTTATATAGTTGAGTGCATTGATATTTGGTGCATATATATTTATGATAGGTATCTCTTCTTCTTGGGTTATTCCCTTTAAAAGGATGTAGTGACCTGCTTTCTCTTCGTCAGACTTGGCTTGAAATATTCTTTGTGTGAACATGGCATAGTTACCCCTGTTTCTTCTGTATTCCTGTCACATGGAGCATTGTTTTTCATCCTTTGACTTCCAGTTTACTAATTTCTTTTTTAATTAAATGTGTTTCTTGGGGGGACTTCAAAGATGGTGGAGCAGTAAGCAGCAAACAGTCTGTCTGAGAGAAACAGTTCAGATGCTGGAATACAACATCATGGAGAGGACAAGAAGGAAGGAAGTGGGTCCCTTGGACCCAGGAAGAATCTAAAATATGAATTGAAGACCACAAAGATAATAAAAAGAATTCAAACAAAGAAGAAGGTGGCTGGTAGTGCCTTACGCTGGAGCAGGACTCACCCTGGGAGAAGAGCTGTTGAGCTTGGGGATGCATGGTCATGGTTGCGGTCGCAGTTGCGGTCACAATCACAGTCGTGGTTGACCCCAGAGGTCTCTTCGGAGAGGCGTGGGGGTGAAAGAGAGTGGTGAACATGGAGATCTGTGCTGGCTGGTGGTGAGTGCAGGAGATTTGATCCCCCTCGAGAGAGAGTGATTGGCCAGGTGCCATTTTGGAGTCAGGCAGGATACACCCAGGGCCAGGACTGCTACCCACTTCTGCTGGCAGAGCCAAGTTCTGGGTAGACCCGTGGAAATTGTTTGGACCGAGTTTTGCGCCTGTGTGCATTCCAGACAACATTGCATAGGTTCCTGAACAGCTTAGATATGCAGGCGCTGGCCAGTTACACTCTTGTGCAAATTCTGGGGACCCTTGTGGGCTGGTACCCAGCTGAGGGATGAGGCACAGGTGCCCACCATCAGATACCCATAGGCAGCACTGGCAAGAAAAACCAAACAGTCATCCTGCAGCTCCAGGTTGTGGGCGGATCTGCGGAAGCTGTTTGGACCAAGTTCTGCTCCCATGTGCAATCCAAACAACATCATGTAGGTTCCTAAATAGCTGAGATTCACAGGCCCTGGCCAGGTCTGCTCCCATGCAAACTCCGGGTGGGTCGGTACCCAGCTCATTGAAGAGGCACGGGCGCCCACCATCAGATATCTGTAGCCAGCACTGGCCAGAAAAGCCAAACAGTCTCTCTTCAGAGAAGTTGTGGCCAGTGCCGGGGTGCCTGGGACCACACTACCCAGGTGTGTGGAAGAAATCAGGAATATGCCAAGATGAACACGGAGAGGACAATCTCTGGAGTCCAACCCAAACAGCCCAAGTCCATGAGAGGTAAACACAGAGGAGATCAGGAACCGCACACCTGAAATGACTGAAATGATGTCAACTGAAGTGAAGAAACAACTTCATGAAGCTATAAGAGAAATTAGAACAGAAATTCTATCCCAGGTAAAAGAAGAAATGAAAACCATTATAAAAGAAATACTAAACATCTCTAAAGAAGACACAGATAAAAAAATAGAGGAGTACAGGAAAATGAGGGAAACCATGAATGAATAGAAGAGAGATTTAGAATGCATGAAATGGATACAAAGAGATATCCAGGAAATTAAAAACTCCACTGAAAACTGGCAAATTCACTTGAAAGAAACTGAAGCTAGACTTTCAAACCTTGAAGACAGTTTTGCAGCTTGTGATTGTGAAAGGAAAGATCTCTTAAAAAAAACAAGGACTCAAGAAGTAACAATTCAACAGCTGCTAGACAACTCAAAGAAGCATAACTTAAGAATTAAAATTGTGAGTGAAAAAGTAGGTGTCAAGACAAATGACATCAGGACCTTATTTATAGAAATAATTTCTGAGAACTTCTGAAGCATAGAAAAAGAAAGTGACATTCAAATAAGTGAGGCATATAGAACTCCAGCTAGCCATAACCAAAACAAATCTACACCCAGACATATAATAATCAAGATTCCAGAAGTTCAACTAGAGAATAGAATATTAAAAGCTGTTAGAGAAAAGAAACAGATCACCTATAAAGGAAAACCCATCAGAATCATGGCAGACTTCTCAACACAAACCATCAAGTCAAGAAGAGGCTGGAGTGAAGTATTGCAAGTCCTGAAAGAAAACAACTTCCAACCCAGACTGA
>RJWT010009349.1:0-25233 GCA_004365215.1 Cuniculus paca
TGAGTGTGGATGATGGATGTACTGAAGAGGAAAGATCCACCTTGGGTATGGGTGGCACCAACCAATAGACTTGTAGCCTGGATGGAATAAAAAGGGAAAGAAGGAAGTCCCACTGCTTCCTGCTGCCTTGCCATCAGTTCTTCCTGCCTTCCATGCCCCTCTGCCATGCTGCTTTGCCTTGGCACCTATAGACTGAAACCTCTACAAAATGTGAGCCAAAATAAACCTCCCCTCTTTTAACTTGTGGTTGTTGGTATTTTTTCTCCAGCAATGAGCAAGTAACTAAGACATGTTGAGGAAAGAGACTTAGGAGAAATAGTACCTTATTCTATTGAAACTTATTAGGCAATAAAATTTTTCAGCCATAATTTTCCACATTTAATTGGTAAGTTCTGTTACTATAGAACAAAATCAAAGTTCCATGTACAAGGTCCTCAATGACCTGTATCTACTTCTGCAGCATCATTTCTAATTGATATCACTTACTAGCAGTTCTTCAAATGGGTGATGCTCTTTTTAGTCTCTGTACCATTGTACACTCTTCTTCCTATGCCTAAATACTGAGTTTTTTTTCCATCATACAATCTTTATTGAGATTATTGTTTTAACACAACCATCGTTGACTAGTGCTGTGTGTTTTCCACCACTGGCACATGATAAGTACAAAAGAAAATTTTAGTGAATAAATGAATGAATAAATAAGGTGAAAATATTATATTGAAGCAACTTTTCATGATAAAGTTCTGTCTTGTGACAGAACTTTTTCAAAGTTATTGTGATAAGCTCCTGAATAAAATCACTATTCATTTATAGCATAGATTTTTTTCAAGTATAGTAATAATAGGATGATCCATCTTTTATAATTACAAAGGTATTTAAAATTAAAAAATCAAAAATCTTTGCTAAATTTTTTAGACTTTTTAACATATTATGTAATTCACGTTCTTAGACTAACAAGTATATATTTACTGTCAAATGTAAAGAAAAAGAAGCCTCATTCTGCGTATTCACAATGTGAAATAAGATTTTGAGTCATTCTTTTCTTGACATCCTTGCTCTCGACATCTTCACTATTGTACACAGGGAACATTGTTTGAAGATGAGCAAGAAAATGAAGCCCAGAAATATCAAAGTTAATTCCATTACTGTGTATTAAAATATTACCTCACCATCAAATGATTTTTTGTTCTCTTCCTGACCACATCAATGAATAAAGCAGGATAATGACATTCTCATTATTTTAGGAACACATTTGCATTTGTAATGAAACAGTCCCTAAAGGGCACAGACACCATAGAGACGATTGTCTGAATTAATTAAAATTGTTTGCCTGATTAGATAGAAAATGCAAGCATAAACTGCACATCAGGGAAAGTTTCTCTCTTTTCATCGAAGTACAAGAATAAACTATTTTATACAAAAAGTCTTACACAATTAAGCTTTATAAAAGACAAAAGAAGCTTACATATATTTTCCTTTTAAAAAAATCTGATTTTACAAACCAATAGAAACAATAATATCCACATATTAATTATATATTCTTTCTTATTTCTTCAGTGAATAATTGATTATGTTGAATTACAATAAGATTCTTAAAAAGGTAAACATATACATTGCAAAATGGAAAAAAATGTATTTAATGGTCTTGACCTAAATTTGTTACAGATGACTCCTTTAAAATGTGAATTTGTTAGTTCTAAAATTTAATATATATTAACCAACATAAAAAATCATTGACTCTTCATATAAAGCATGTTATTTCTTTCTTAATTTAAAAATGTTTTCTTGTGTGCAAATCAACTCAAATGAGTTTTTAATGTAGTATCCAGTAGAGTAATTAAAGGTGAATTATCTTGTAATAATTGTACTCCTTTTCCAATGTTTCCCTAGTATGGTTTCAGTCACAAGGAAGAGACCTGTTTGAAACCAAATATTATCTTCGGATATGAGAATTAAAATGTACAAAATAAAAGCACATGGCATGTGTCCTTCTAAAACAGCTCCACAGAATGGGCTCAACTTTGGTCTATGCTTAGTATGAGAACGTGGATCAAAGTGTTTATGATCAGTGCTACTTCAGACCAAATCCACCACTGCATAGTAAAGTAAAATGTTGCAAGGCGTGGCCTATTAGTGATAGGAACCAAGGCTGAAAAGAATCTTAGAACCATACAGATACCCTCCTTGATAGTGTGCTGTGGTTCCTTTTATTACACTCACGTTCTTTTTCTCCCTCTCTCTGATCACTTTTGAGCATTAATAGTCACAGATAGGATCTGATCTAATCTTATTATATTCCCGTATTTCATTATTTCAATCGTTTCTTCCAATGCAACTGATAAGATCAGCAAGAGCAGGAACATGTGCGGTCGTGTAGATTTTCCCTTACCGTAGTCTACCAACTTGCCCTACAAGTATTCACAAACACACACATTTCTAAAAGTCATAAATTGTATCTTTATACGATTACAAATTCCTAGAAAAATTATTTTATGATACTGAAATGACTGAAGAGGCGAGGGAAAGATGGGGGAGGAAAGAGAAAAAGGGAGTTAGAAGAATTAAGATGTGTTATGTACATGTACTAACTCCTCGTGGTGAACGTTATCATGATGCACTGTAAACACTAATGAAAATTTTAAAAAGAAAACTTTGAGTTTTTGACTTTGTATAACAGCAATTTATTGGCCAATATTTTCCCTACTAAATAAGTCTAAATGCTGTGGAGGTCATTTTATCAATACAGTTGCTACAGAGAAAGAAAAGTTTACTTCTAATAGATATCCAAGGTTGTCTTATTGAGACAAAATACCTGACACCCAAAGTTAATGGAGGAAATGTTTAATTATCTCACAGTTTGTAGAGGTTTCAGTCAGTAACTGGCTGGCTCGATCATGGGGTAGCATGGCAGAGGGGTATCAGAGAAGAAACAGTTGATAGCAGGCAGAAAGCAAAAATACTAGACATTGCTAAGAGCAATTAAAAGAACATTAAGACATGTTACAAAAGTACTCTGTTTGGTGGCACATATACTAAAATTGAAACAATACAGAGAAGGTTAGCATGTCCCCTGAGCAGGATGATACGCAAATTTGTGAAGCATTCCATATTTAAAAAAAAATGCTGTGAAGGAAGTAACTGTCTAACATGGACAGGACTTGGGCAAAAAGTGAACAAAGATAGCCAGGAAAAACCATAAACAAATATAGCACAGAAAATGTCATCTGACATTCAGATAAAATGTTAGATGTGTTCATCAAGAGAAAGAAAAGTTTACTTCTAATAGATATCCAAGGTTGTCTTATTGAGGCATCAGTGTTTGTGGCAGTTAATACTGAACATCAGTGATGAACTTCAGATGACAAATACTTCATCTAATAATTGGATAGAGTTGAAAATCTTGGAGGATTAATCAGTTTAGTGAGTTTCAGCAGTAAGTGTAGAAAAGGAAAACTAGACAAATAGAACTGTGCAGGAGAGCAATAAAAGCTATTCCAAAATTTGGTATGTATTCTGTAGGAGACTTAAGGTAGTTAAGTTGCATGATATCATCAATAGAATTATGCTTCAGAGACTATGCTGCATCAGTAAATTACAATATTAGTTAGAAGGCTGACAATAGAGAAGGATTTACATTTAGTAGGTCTATATAAGCTATTTTTTAGAGCAGAGGAAAATAAGAAACAAGACATCATCTAAAATCATAACTTGATAACACTAATATTGACAGCATGACTATGTGATCATTTGTTCCATCTCAGATTCTACACTAAACACCTTACAGGGGCTATGTTTACTCCATTGTCACTAGCCTGTAATCATGGGTAGTAATGTTACCCACATCTACCAGATGAGTAAATACAGGTTGAGAAAGGTTTGAATAATTTCCCCTAGTTCTTCTATCTAGTAATAAGAGGAGCCTGCGTTTGAGTCCAAACTTTTTTAATCCAAACACATATTGATAATTACAGCATGTAATTTGGTGCTGTATTGTTCTGGGGAATAAAAGGAAAATACTCAAGATAACTGAGATGTGAAGCAGGGTAACTAGAGAGAAAACTGTACCATTAATAGGTTTGGGGACATTGGTAAAATTGTTTTCCAATAAAGCCTTTGCCTGAGCATGCCCAGGTTCAGTCAGATCTAAACTTCTACTGAAGGAATGAACCTGAACTGTGGGTTCACTGACCACCTGTACATCAGCATTCACAAAACGTGATCACAGTTTATTTTCATATCTGCCAATGAAGAAGTGATGTGACTCCAACCAGGAACTAGTAAAAAGCATGTTTTAATGATCTAGACAAGGCACTAAAGTCTTCTCCAGTGGAAATTCATAAGATAAATATTTTAGAAAACATGTCCACACAGATTTTGGTCAAGACTATTCTGCTATTGTAGCATAAAAGCTTCCACAAAAAAATACATAAATTAATACAGTTGATCACTGCCTTAGTTACTTTTTCCTCACTGCTGAGACTAAATACCTGACACCCAAAGTTAATGGAGGAAATGTTTAATTATCTCACAGTTTGTAGAGGTTTCAGTCAGTAACTGGCTGGCTCGATCATGGGGTAGCATGGCAGAGGGGTATCAGAGGAGAAACAGTTGATAGCAGGCAGAAAGCAAAAAAACAGCAAGCAGCAAGCAGTGAAAACAGCAGCCCTCCTTCTGCTCCTTATCTTGGTGACCCACCCTTAGAATGGGTACCACTCACACCCAGAGTGAAGTACTGTTAATCCTAGCATCGCACCATGTCATGGTTGATACATCGTCAACTTGAGAAGTTTACAGGTTCAACTGAGAGACTCATCAGGGACCCAGGGTTCTTACTTTGTAAATATCCTCATCCTGTGCAAAGGAGGGCAAGGAGATTTTTGTGAGTGCTACACCCACCCTGAAGAGGGGGTGGCCTGTGCACAATACAAGGGAGAAGAGGCTTGTTTTCCCCTTTTTTTTCACCTCTGGATGCTGCCTTGAAGTGTTGCCCCTGTGCCATGCCACCCTGCCTTGGAGCCAGCCGATTATGCACTGAAATTTCCTGAAACTGTAAGCTAAATAAACCTTTCCTTGCTTCACTTTTGGTGTCAGGTGTTTTGTCCCAGCAACAAGAGAAAAGTAATGAAGACACACCATGAATCCTTCCCAACATTACATCCTTAATCCCAGAGCCACACATACTAGAACCAGCCACTTTCAAAAAGATTTGTCTATCATCACATGAGGCTTTGGGGGACATCTAGACACAAAATACAACAGTCATGTTTTAATAAAACTTTATTTCTGAATATGAATATTTGAATGTCATATTATTTTTACATGTCATAAAATGTTATTCTTTTGTTTTTCCAATCCCTTAAAAATGTAAAACCATTCTTACCTGGAGGGCTGAATAATAGAAGATAATATTTTGAATTTGGCCCGTAGACCGTAATGTATTGCTCTCTAGATGAGAAAGAATGATGACTTTTCTAGGCTCACAGAATTAGAGGAGTCATTTACCAATGTGAAAAAGACTTTAGGGCTAGAATGTAGCTCAACAGTAGATCACATTTTTAGCATACATAAGGCTTTAAGTTCAATTGCCAGCACCAAAAAAATTGTTTTCAAAAATATGGAGATTTGAAAGGCACAGGTTGGGATGGAGAAAAAGGGAGAAAAAGATAAAAAAAATAGGTTTAGGATACATTATGCTTTACAATAGCAAGATACTTAAAAAATAAGAGTGTCAGTTGGGCATGGTGGCTCACGCCTGTTATCCCAGCACTCGGGAGGCTGAGACAGGTGGATCATTGTGAGTTCAAGACCAGCCTAGGATACAAAGTGAGCTCAAGGCCAGCCTGAATGGCATAGTGAGACCCTGTCTCAGAAACACAAGGGCTGGGGATCTAGTTCAGCGGCCTAAGCACCTGCCTGGCAAGCACAAGGTCGTGAGTTCAATCCCCAGTGCTGAAAAAAAAAGAGTGTCCTTGAAATTTATTTTGCTTTCCTTTGAAATTTTATAGTTAATTAACTCAGTCTTTTACAAAGCACACCATTTTCCATCAATATTGGTACTTCAATTTATTAGAAAGAGTATCTGTATTTTCATTTGAAATCTCCCTCCTTTACTCTTTTTTCTGAATTTATAGACATTAACTGATATCTCCTCTACATGAGAGCGTAGAAAGTGTCAGAAGGCATCTCTTTTCTATCTCCCAGATTTCTGGAATAAACATGACAAGTTTTCAGGTCTTCAATATAATGTATGCTTTCTAAAATAGTTATTAACCACATAGACAACTCCAATAGTTTTTTTTTCTCTCCTTAAAGCCCTTCTTAAGATTTAATGTAAAATACCTGAGTGTCTTGAGTTAAAATAAACAAGACTACATAATTTCTCACCATTCATGACAAGAAAAATAAGTCTTCAAACAAGAACAAATGCAATCTAAGTCGTTATGTATAAATTTTAGTTTAATCTGAATGACAGGACAGAAGCACAGAGTACTGAGGGGTTAATTATCATTCACTCTGACAAAAGTCCTTCTTCGCTTTTCTAAGTCACCTCCACAGCAGCACTCCAATACAGCTGGAATTACTTACAAGAAAGGCCAAATTACTATAACCACAAACTTCAAGTCAAAATATTACCAGTGACATCCATTGAGCTGGTTCGATCCATAAATCTCATCTCAGCCTAGAGAAGAATCAGAGATTATTTCTCCCCTTGGATGAAGCATTACTTCATCCGAATGAATCAAACACGAGAAGCATAAAACTCCTTTTATCTCCTTCACGCCTTTCCTTTTTTATTGCATACTTTATGACTGGTTCCCTGCTTTCTATTTTTTGTTGCTTTGGATATAAAAATATGCTCTGAAGATGATGAGAAAATATAAGCAAGCTCCACTTTACATGTTTTATTCTAGAAGCTGAATTTGAAAGTGAAAACCCAAAGATAAACAAGTAGAACTGATGTTCTAGATGAACTGCATAGGTAGACTCCTAATGATGGGCATATAATCACTTTCTCCTGCAGAAGGGAGCACTTGGGAAGCTCCTACACTTGTTTCTCCTTGGCACCATTGTTGCCTTACCACTCATCACCAACAGTGATAATGATTTGATTTTCCCAAAGTTTTCTTTTATTTGTCCTCTTGAAACCAATCTTCTCTAGTAATACCTTCCATATCATCCACTTATAAAGGATGTAATAGTTATGCAAAGTCTGTCACAGAAACATCCTCAGCAAATTTATAAATGGTATATGGATTAGTCTTCTTGGGCTACTATAAAAAATTTTACAGACTAGGTAGCTTAAACAGCAGACTTTTATCTGTCAAAGTTCTTGAAAAATAACCTGGTGGGAGGTTTGGTTTCAAGTCCTTTGTGAGCTTGGCTTAACTTTTCACTGTCTTCATGTGGCCTTTACCCAGTGAGTACATAAACCTGGTATTCCTCTTACTCTTCTTACAAGGACATAAGTCATCTTGGCTCCATCCTTAGAACACCACTTAACTTTAATTGCCTTCTTAGTTGCCCTGTCTGTAAAGGTAGTCAGTCACTTTAGGAATTTGAGCTTTTACATATGGGGGAGATTCAATTCACAACAGCATAAAATACTGTAGAAATCACAAGCAAGAAAGAGAATTATTGCTTTGTTTTGCTAAAACCAACCAAACAAACAAGCAAACAAAAACCCACAACTCCCTTAGTTACTTTTATTGTTGCTGAGACAAAATACCTGATACCCAAAGTTAAGGAGGAAAGATTTATTTAGCTCACAGTTTGTGGAGGTTTCAGTCCATAATTGGCTATCTCTGAGGCAGGGTGGTTAGACAGACAGGCATCACAGTTCAGAGAAACAGTTCATGGTATGCAGAAGGCAGCAAAACAAGCAAAGAATGACATCTCTTTCTATCCCTTATAACTTACCCAGGCTACTTAGGGATGGTAACACTCACACCCTTAGTCCAGGTACCCTTGAGCGTAACGTTGCACCATGAATCAATCTCAGCATTACACACTGTAGAGCCAACCACCTCTGAAAAACCCCCACCTATGACTACAGCAGGCTTTGGAGGACATCTAAACAGGCCACAACAACAACCTTTTCTTCACTCTAAGTATTTCATACCCAGTCATATAGCTAGAATAGGAACATTGCAAGGAAAAGGTAGTTATAATAACTATGTCCACAAGGCAGTATTTAAAATCTCCCTGGTATGAGAGACTAACAGGAGTTAAAATATCAAAGCATACGAGTGACCAGCAGGGATAGGTTAGTTTGTATTACTGAAGTTAAGTATAAGCCAGCTTTTAGTGTGGCTTTACCCATGTTCAAGTATAACAGGAATTAGTGAGAAATGTGTTAGGATTCTATTGGGCAGTAGGGACTCTGGTGCCCAAATGGAGTTGAGAAGCTCAAAATGGAGTCTGCTGACTCACGACCTTTCAGAGATCTCACAGAAACATCTGCCAGGTGTCCTTCAACTATCACAGACTTCTGCAGTGCATGACCAGGCAAGCCACTGGCTCATGGATACACAGGATCTGCATGGGCACTCTGTGAATGCTACACAGTTTCGACTATGAAACATATATTGTTTCCTATAGGATACAGACTGTATTGTTTACGAAACAACCTGAGCTCCCTGATATAGCTCTTAAAAACTTCTTGAACAAGAGTCTTCTTAGATGGCTTACTCAGAACCCTCTCCTCACTAGCAGGAGCTTTATTTTCTTCCCTTTTTATGTTTTAAAAACTTTGCCTGTGCCCTACCCCCTCCCTCCATAGTTTAATTTTTCATCATTATGGGACATGACCTGAGTGACACAGTAATTAAAAGGAATGTAGGCCTACTCTGGTTTACCCTTGTCAATTTTCAACATTTCATCCTTGGTGTCAGTGTGATATTGGTCCAACTCTAGTCTTTTGACCCATAACGTCAGTCAAAGGCTCCTTTATGTTTAGTTGTCCTTATCCAATAGGAAAGCTGAGGGCTTTCTTCTCCCAGTCATTAAAAAATAATAAGGAGGTTACATTCAGATAAAAATAGGATAAAGAAGTACCCAATCTTAAACCAATCACTGTAGCAAAAGTGAAGAAATTACAGTGAATAATGGTTTGGATCAATCTGGATTATCTCTGAGGGTTGTGGTGGATCAGTTCTACTCACAATCCATTTCTTATACTTCCTACCCAGAAGAGGACAAGTGCAAAGGAAACTATGGCTGTGATAAATAGTGCCTACATTATTGCTTCTTATTGAAGTCAGCCCTAAAACTCTAGGCAAAATTAACTTTCTCTCATAATATCTTTTATTTATTCTGGAATAAGAGTAAATGGTTAAAATATTACTGGGAGGATAAATGAACAAACTAAGAACTCGATCACTAAGTCAATATGATATAGAAAACAGATTTGGGGAAATTTTGGTTATTTATTAATAGGACTTCCATAAGATAACCTTCCATAAAGCACTACTTTGAGGAACTCTATGGCATTATTCACTTTAATAATTACTATCGTAATATTAGCTAACAGATTGCTCTTAGTTACCCACTATATATAATATGGCTAGACTATCTACAATTACTTGTATACCTACATTTTATCTACATTTTTTCTCATTTACATTGTCTACAATGCATTTGAGAGCTACAGAGAGGTTCAATAACCAACCCATGATTATGCAACCAAAAAGTGGAAGAATTGAAAATGAATCACTCTCATTCTAACACCACAAGAATATCTGTGACACCTATGAAAATTAGAGGAAAGGTCTGCCTAAAAGTTTTTTAAAAATTACCCAAAGTGACATACATCTAACCTATTTATGGCCAAACTATTACTTTCAAATTTCAGTCAAATACTTGAAAAACATTTTGCATGATTGAAAATGTTTCCCTTATTTGTAACATGTAGCTTCTCATCCTGAAGTCTCACATTAGAATTCTTTTATGAACAGAATGAGGTCTGCATTCACTATTCCAGTGTTTTAAGTCTCCATAATCTGCTCCCAATTTATACTTTCAACGTGAACTCCCACTGCTCTCAGCCATGTACCCTGTATTTCATCAGCATCTTCCAATAAATGCACCCTTTTAGGAGATGTATGCATCTTTCAGCTAAATTCCAACTCCTCTTAGACCTTCCTCAAGTCCAGGAGTTGAGTATAATATGGATGTTTTTTAAATTCTGAAACTATTACAACACAGCAGTTTTATATTTTTTTCTTTACTGAATACATGGTGTTCCCTGTTGGAATGTAGGCTTCTGTGTGGCTAGGACCATAGTTTACTCACCTGTATCCATTCCCCCTTACTCACCCCGAGCCCATAAATGTAACTCATAGCTGTGTTAATGGAATTTAAAAGATCAGAAATAAAAATGCTTTAAAAAGTACTTCCCAGGTATTTTAAATGTGTGTATCTCAAGTCAAATGAAGAAATATAAAACCTTATGCAAAAAATCTTTCATCAGAATTATCTGTTTTCTAAAAGTAATTCATATGTAATGGATAAAAAGAAACACAGAGTTTATTATGTAATGATAAAGTTTTCTGTGCTTTGTATTTCTAAGATTAAATTACTATTATAAGCAATTTTAAATATTTAATTCATATATTTTTGCCTTTTATTTCCCCCCAAATTATGTTTATAAGGAATTATTTTTATGTTTTTCTGACTTTGTAATTAATTTCTTATAATAAATTTTTCATTCTGGTTTTATTTTATCATTTTTAGAAGTACATGATTTATTCAGACTCTTACAGTTTTTTATATGTAAATAAGGCAGACATTTAACTTGTGTTACATGATAATGTTCTCTTATAGACAATTTTCTGCAAAACAATCAAAATTGCTATTAAATACTTATGTGCCAGAGTGGAATGATAGGTTTTTGGAAATTTTTACATAAGATTTTTTTATATAGTTAATAATTTTAAAAGCACAAATTTTCTATCAGGTAGCATGTAAAACAGAGAATCAAGATACAAATATGGAGGCCTGCTACTGATTAAAGATTAAAGAGACAGAGAGAATTTTGTCTCAAAGCTTTTGAATGAAACTTTTGTGATAATATCCCATACCTGGATTGAACAACACAGAAACTGGTTGCCAAATGTGCCTACTGAATACTTAAAGTGTTAATGTTAAACAGAAATTTCACATAATTTTTTAAATTTTAATGAATGTAAATTTAAATAATCACATATGGTAAGTGGCTTCTGCATTAGACAGCACAAGTCTAGAGTGTTACACGTCTAGAAGAGGTCCAGATGAGGACTTGGAACTTAGAAGTAAGTACTCAGTCACATGTGGCAGTTCAGACCACTGGACATCTGCAGTTCAAGGGGCTGGAACAGGTGCTCAAATAGGGGATAGAAGGTTGTTGAACATACACTTTCAGTCCTTTGTAATGTCTCATCTTCAGATGTTATTTTAGTTTTGAAGAACAGACTAGAAGAGTATCTAAGGTTATTTTATTACTTTTTTCCCCAAATATTCATTCTGTACTTGTCGAGATTAAGAAATTCAAATATTGATGCAAGTCCCTAAAAGAATGTGCCACTGGGGGGAAAAATCAATATACAAGTGAATGTGGAAGATTTTCACAATCCACATAGCAATGTGCTATAGCAATGAGAAGAGACACACTTGAAGTAAATGAAGAGAAAACCTAAGACAAAATTGCTCTCATGTTTCAGCAAGTAACCATATCCCCATCTGTGCACACTACTCTGGCAAATAAAGTCAATGTTTTCAGATACATTCTTCGCCTTGTTTTTGATTTTGTAGTTCTAAAATCTAGAAATTAGCAGCTTGAATATATATATATATATATATATATATATATATATATATAGAAAATTATGGCTAGTTGCCAAAAACATTATTGAAAAAACAATTTCAACATCAGAGATAAATTCAACAACAGAGGCAAATGTTGCTCTCATGTATTATGTGTCTCTGTTCTATTAGAAGTATTCTCTGTGGGTATATCATTGGTACAATGCTTATGTAGCATGTACCAATTCCTTCATTCCTTCCATAGCACTGATAGATGCTACATGAGGATGATAGATAGATAGATAGATAGATAGATAGATAGATAGATTTTAGAATAAGGCAAATGTCAATTACTCATTACTTTAGTGTTCCCACTAGCACAATGATGTAAGAATGCCACCAATTATCGTTTGCTGATACTCATCATAACGAGAGCCTGTTAAGTTAATGACAAGACAGGTGTTCATCATTTAAGGGACTCCTGAGGACACTGCTCATTTAGTCATTAATAACATCTCAGAGACATTTTCCATTTATGGATTCCATAAAAACTTGATTTTCACTAGCATCTGGATATTAATGAGAAAAATAAACAAAAAGATTAATCAAATCAATTTGAGATTTCATAAAATAAAATTTAAAAGAAATCCAATTATGTCAGAATGTTGGGTTTTTTGCAGTTATTTTAAGATAAAAATCTATAAGGACAAAATAAGAGTGCAAGTGTACTTTAGATTTACAAATAGATGTCAAAATTTTTCAGCAGTTACCAACTTAATTAAAATTAAATTTTGCTGAGTACCTACTGCCTACATGGTAGGTAAAGCAGAGAAAACTAAAATTCCGTAGGTTAATTTGCTAGAACTTCTGAAACAAAATAGCACAGGCTGGATGACTTCAAGAATCAAAAATTGTCTCTAAATTCTAGAGGATCAAATTCTGAGATCCAGGTGTCAGCAGAACTTATTTATTTAAAGGCCTCTCTTGGGCTTGTGTATGACCTTTTCCCTGTGTCTTCACATGGACTTTTGTCTGTATATGTATGTGCCCTAATGTCCTCTTCTTAAAGGACACTAATCATCTTAGATTGGGGCTCAACCTATGAGTATTATTCTAATGTAATTACTTCTAGAAAGACTGATATCCAAAAATAGTGACGTTCTGAAGTAGAGGATGTTAGGATTCACATAAGAATTTTAGGGAACATAGGTCAATCCATAACAGTATGACTTCAAGATGCATACTGAGTAAAGAAGGTGTGTAGACATTAAATGCAAATAATTGTAAAAGATTTTTAAAAGATGTCAACAAATTAAGATATGGTTGTAATTAACTCCTGGATAAATTCTAGAGGTACCATTAATCAACTAGAAAGATTATTTCAGGATTAAATTTAAGAAAGAGATCAAATTTCACCTGGGTCTTAAAAAATCTGATTAGAACAAAGTTAGGAAAATAATCTAGGAAAGTGAGATGACATTAATAAATCATGGAGTAGAAGGACACATAACTATGAGAAAAAGAATAGGCAAGTTAGGATGGAACATACTGGGTGATCTGACTAGAAAATCATGTTGCAACAGAAATTGAAAAAACAAATCACTCTGGTGCTTATCAACTTAACAAAAAGGAAGGCCCAAAATTATCAAGACATAAATTCAGATGTATAAATGAAGTGGCAAATTGATATTTCTCTGTGAACCACTTACAGATTAAAGAGAAGTGTCTGTCCCATGTTTTTCTTTTGTGGGAGGCTCTGTGAAATGGACCAAGGGAAAGAAAGCAATGTCTATATTAACCTAAATGTAGAACATTCATTTGCTAAAAGAGAGACAAATTCCAGTGCAAAGAATGCATACTTTTTGTGTCAACCGGCTTAATGCAAACAGCGAGAGTGTCCAAACGCAACCCTAGGAACTTCATACACACGAGCCAGCATAAATGAATATATTGAAAGCAGGCAAGGCTGCCAGAACTCACAGTGTGTGTTTTTACTTACCAGCAAAGCAGCTTTCAGTCTGTTGGAGGAGATAATAACAATGTGTGATAGACAGGGCGACAGTAATGACCTGCCACAGAAACATCATTCACCAGTTCTAAGCCATTCTCTCTGAAGGAGGCTTGTTCCTAGATTAAATAAGTAGTCTAATGGTAATACATTTTAAACTGTAGATTCAAGGAGAGAGAAGGAGCCATGCCGAGTGGATAGCCCCACGAGTTCAGAGATTCACAGGTAACCTCTTTGCTCTCTAATCCCTATAAGAAGGTCTCTGTGCAGCTGTGAATTGAAATAAGAAAACCACTGAAACTCATGGCAAGACTGTAAATTTTACAAGGTTCAGAAAAGATACTGAAATTGTGTTTTCCTTTAGGGGAAAGTGTCCTTTCTTTTTTTTCTTCTAGGAAATTAGAAAAATGAAAATTCAGAGAAGGAATAAAAAGAAAAAGAAGGTAAAGAACAGTAAAAAAATAAATGTATAAATGAGATACCATTTAGAGGTTGAAGGACGTTACAAAATTTTCCTCAAGAGACTAAGCCTGACACTTCACTCCTTATGGAGGAGGGAGCAGAGCAAGTCAGTGAGAAAACATTCACACACGTGTCCCAGCTCTGTAGTTCTAGCACATTCCATACTGCTTTGTTTCTGGTTGTATACTAGATTACTCTACATGCAATGGCATCCAGAAGATGTGGGAAAAGAGTAGCATACTTTCCTTTGCCTTGTTGGTCAAAAGCAGTATTGCAGCTTACTGGGAAAGAAGCACATACTCATCAGTGACAAACCCACTGGGGACACAGCTATAGTGGTTCCACACCCGATTCTTTCCTGTGGGTTCCAGCAGCCACCTTGCGTGATAGCCAGAGGTGGCATCACATCAGTCATACAGGAACACAGTGCAAATTAAACTATAAAAAGAAAACATTAATGATTTGAAGATAAACTATCCTTCTAAGAATGAGATTGTAAACAAATATAATGAACAAATGACAGAGGAGACAATTTCAAACCTTTAAGATGGCCATAAGTAAAATACATACAAATAAATGCAAAGGGAAGTAGTAAATGGTGAGTAATGGTTAATCTTGATTGGCAACTTGATTGACCTAATAATTGCCTACAATGAGAGTAAAACACCCTTCTGGTTATGTCTAGGTGGGCACTGAAATGTGACTCTGGGGACTACATTTCTTCCTTGACCATTTCCACTGTGTCAGTGTTTCCCTGATTTCTGCTTTCATCACCATGGGGAGAACAGCTTTCCTTCATTATCACTTCCCGCCAGGTCATTTCTGTCTTGGAGCCAGTTGATTGTGCAATAAAACCCCTGAAACTGAGCCAACAATCTGTTTTTTAAACTGTAGGTGTCTAGTATTTTGTCCTAGTAATGCAAAGCTGACTAATACACGAATGGATAAAAGAATAAACTCTATAATGAGAGTAAATCATTTTAGAAGAATCGTGAGCAAGCAATCAAGGGACAAAATATAAAGAATTACTAAACACATATGTACTAATAAAATTTGGGTTAAAATCATAGTTAAACAGTTTTTGGTCTTTCAATTGATTAAAAAATTTACTGGCTGAGACAAAAGTCAAATAAACAGAGGTTAATGAAACTCAATTTTTTGAGGCTAAATGCTGAAGTACTCCTAGGAGATTTGCAATATTCTCTTTTTTAACCTTCATCATAACCTTCTAAGTAGGGTAATAACCCATTTCCATGTTATAAATATGGAAGCTGAATTCAGAGACATTTAAAGTTTTGCAACTTCAGTACCTACTGAAAGCCAAATTTCAAGCTAAAGTACAAGTTCGTTGAATTATACAATTCCTGCTCTTGCTGCAATGCTACATGGTATTTCTATAATTATAGTAGGATTAACTCAAGAATATTTGATTTAGAAAGTGACATCATAAAGTTGATTAAGAAAAATTAATATAGTAATAATTAAGTGAGGGCTTTTGTGTAATTTTTTAAGTTCATCAATTCAAAAAACTACCTACACGCTCTTGCATACTGATTCTCACATCATTTATAATCTTTGCTAATCTCTAGGAAATAATGTTACCCTTACTATGGTAGTATCAGTGTTTATGCCTTGTGTCTGCATGCTTGAATTTTTCAGTAGATACCTTACCCTCCAATAATCACCATCCCTTCCCATTTAACTGTGCATCATGTAAATAAAAAACTTTCAGTGAAAGTGCCTGAGAAATCAGTTTGAGCCATATGTAGTACAGATTTAAATTGCCAACTCCATGGAAACAAGACTATCCCTTCTCATAGTGCCCTAAGCAAGGATTTTGCTCACTCACCAAAGGCCAAGACTGAAGTGAAACTTCAACGAACAAGGATGAAATCTTTATTAAATGGTTATATGAGTACTAGAAGATAGTATAAGTGTCTGTTCCTTTATAGTAGCTTAAAATGTGAAAACATCTGGTTCTATGTTATAAAGGCACAATTGATTTTCTTCGTTTATTTTTTTACTTTCAATTACCACAGTAATTTCAGATTGAGACAAGATACTTCATGAATAGTTTTAGAAACACAGTATTTTAATACACTTCTTTCATGACTGCAATATAATTTATCTATGCTTGAGAATTCATGATTTGTGTTCTGACTAAAAAGTTTATTTTATCCTTTGAACATTCAAAATTATGGTTTGGAATTTTAAATGTTGAGCAATATTAAAAAAATGATTATATTGTGTATGCATGATATACAGGGAAATTTTTTAGAAAGTCCTACCTTTTCAGATCAATAATCTCAATCATTATGTTGCACAGTTTTTCTGTCATATTCAAAGTGACTAATATGGAAATCCTGAAAATTATATAGAGCACATATTCCAGAGTGACTAGACATAGAAATTATCAAGACATAAATGCAATTCTAAATTAACTATATATTTCCTGATAATAAATAAAATAAAAGAACAAAATATGGATAATGTTATACCTGAATTTTATTTTAGTAAAGTTCTGCATTATTTTTTATTGTATTAAATTGCAAACATTAAAACATCATTATATGCTAATTTTGTTGGCAAAAGCAAATAAATAAATTGTGTTGGTTTAATTTTGTAATAAAATCACTTTAATGATCAAAATATATCTCTCTGATATCAGGCAAATTTCAGTATTGCAATGCAACAAATTTAGATTTCCATGAAGCAACTCATAGTGACAACTACATTTCTTTCTATTTATTAGTGATGAGTGTGTGGGCAGACACACATTTAGATTATACATTCTCTAGTATGTAAGAGTTTCCTGTAATATTAAGAGTCCCAAAATGCACACAAAGGTACTTCTACATAATCTTCTAGTTAGATAAGCCCTCATCATTTTATTTCTTATAAATGCAGAAGCACATGCCAAAATTTTGAAGTTTTCTTTATACTCATCATATTATACTATATGGAATCTCTTCACATTTTTGAAATGATGACAAATCATTTCATCTTACTCAGTAATTTTCTTGTCAGAATACATTTCACTCAGGATTTTGAAGTGAGTCTGCTGCAGTTATTTGGTCTAAAACATAAAGTCATAAGGTACGGTTGTAGTTTTGGTAGCCTTCCTACAGTTCATACGGAAAAACTTTATCAGTTATTTGCTGTTTCCAAACTACAATGACTCTTAAAAGCATTCTAAATCTTCTCTGAAAATCTATGGAAACCTTTACATCAAATTCCCAGATTTGAACAATTTGATTCCAATTTTCAGAAATTCTATTTCTTGACTTATAAAAACATTGACAGGCAGTGTTTCAAGAAGTTTTTCTCGGAAGACTGAAATGCAGTTTATTTGCAGCACCAAAGCTAGGTATGATCTAGCTTTTCATCGAAAAACAACTTTAAAAATGATGGTTGGGTACTTCTCTATGGAAAGAAATGTATGTCACCTGCTACCATAATGTGAACAAAAGCAAGTAAGACCTGCAGAATTTGAAATCTAGTTACAATTAGAACAATTTCCTTACAAATTTGATCAAAACTATGTACCCATAGTCAACATGATTGTATTAAAATACCAAACGGGGTTATGTGCAAAATCCACATGCTTCGTCAGAGTTATATGAAGAAGGCACAGCACCAGTCAGGAAGTTGTAACAGCAGAGATCAGGCATGGCTCATTTATCAAAACCATTACCCTTAAGAATGGCAAAACAGGATACAGCATCAAAGGATTCCCCTTAACTAAAGATTGATTGCGACTTGAAGCATGGAATATAATTACTTCATGTATTTGCTGCAAAGCCAACTGTTTTCTAATTTATAGAAAGTTGAGGACAAGCATAAGAAGTAAATTTTTCTTAAACTTATTCTTAGAAGAACAATAGAAATATTCAGGTATTTTCCCTTTTAAGCTATTTAACTGGACAGCAAATTGGAAAAAAAGTTTGCTTAATTTAAATGTAATTTTAATATTTATATAAATATGTAAATTTACAGTGCAGTGAAGCATGTTAAGGCAAGCAGGAACATTTATAACCTAAAGAGAAAGAGTCTCATTCATTGACATTACAATCTCACAGAGAAGGTCACTTAATCATATCATAATATTCATGACCTTCAGCAAAGAAAAGGTATCGGTATCAGTTCATGAAAATGAATATGGCTTTAAAAATCAAAAATAAAAGATGAAGGTGCTTAGAAAGTATTTATTACATTTAAAAGAGTAAAGATTGGATTTTATGTCTTTATTATACTTGGAATAAGAATGATGTTATTTAAATTCACATATCTTGTTTAGTAACATCTATATTTTATCTATACTGTTTTTATTTAATATTCAGAATGAGGCATTTTATAACAGTAATATATAATATATGCATTTTAACTATAAAAGCTATAATAGCTGACACTGCATACTTTATCCAAATCCTCCAATAGATTCAAATTTTTTTCATAAACTCATCTTCATCCTTTGGCAACAGCGATCTCCAGTGTAGCTATCTCCAGCAGTGGGCTTTATATTTGAAAAAAAAAAAAAAAAAACTAATTCCCTGGAAAAGAAATGAAAATTTGCTGTAGTGTAGTGTACTTTTCCCCCCAGCACATCAGATTTCTGTCACTTCTTAAGAAATGTATTTTATCCTTAGCTTCAAAGTCCATAGAAAATACATGCATAAATCCTGTATGTAGTCCATCTGTGTACTAGTGTGTAGTTATGTAAGATTATACACTAGTTCATGTTAGTGAATTTACCACATTGCAATCATCATCATTTTATAGGAAATGGGTTGAGAGGCAAAAAGTAATGAAAGTGACATGGTGGACAGAAACAGCGTAGTATGACTATCCATTTAAACATTTCTGCAGCAACTTATTTAAAAATCTCTTTTTTTAATCCCTTAAATGACATCTAATTTACAATCACACAAAAGAATCATTTTGGCAGCTATCAACAATTTGGACCACAACAGTATTTCTAGCCTTTACAAGAACTGTATAAAACAATTTTACAGGGAGTAGCCAATACAAAGCTTGATGGATGTAACAAATGAAAATAGCACCTAAAATGCAAGATCATTCCAGCAATTACATGCACATCATCAGAAGTCACACCTGTGCCCACCAGTGACATGTGCATCTGTGCTATCTGTGCATTTCCAGAGAATCAATTGTGCATCATTCTCTTGGAGTCATTGTGTGGTGAACAGATTAATACATATAGACAACTTAAATAACTAAACCATCTTTCCTAATATACAGCCATTTTAGTCACACAAACAGAATGCCACTGTAAGGACTTTTAATTTAAATGTATTTTTCAGATCATCAGTATGAAATAAGAAAAATACTTATGCTTTGCCAATACTCAGGCTTAGTATTTCAGGAGGTTTTTCAATGAAGAACTACGTTAATTCAGTATGAGTCAAGGAAAAATGAGGCAATCGGAAACATTCAAGCAATAATATATTTTAATTTTACTTTAATTTAATTTCTAACATCTTTCAAAGATTTGACCTCATTGCAAATTCTCCTTATACTAAGTTCTTTTTTTTTTACTACTATGTACACAATAGTGGGTGAAAAGGCATACTTTTATTAATATTATGCAAATATACATTTACACTAGTATCTACTGGCAAATTGCTTCCAGCTTAAGAACTAATAATATTCTTTTCTTTCTTTTGTATACTGAAGTAGGAAGTTTGCAAAAGGTAGGTAGTTATTATTAAAAATAATAACTTTTTAATCCAAGCACATTTCACTATTTTCATATGTGATACAATTGTGATCATGATATAGATATAATTTAATTATTTAAATTTTTCTTGTTATTTCAACTGCATAGTATATCTTTATATGTGGAAAGAATAGATATATTAAAATTCTAGCATTTAATTGAGAAATTTAGGTACATTGGATATAAACCTGTTATAAAGGGAGAGGAAACTGAGAATGAGATGTGAAAACAAAGAAAAATGAAATACTGTAGAAGTGTAGGAATCTCCAGTATAAGTGTGTTAAGAATAATAATATGTTGGAGAGACAAAAATAGAGATTTATTTAAATAAAAGACACAAAAGTAAGTTACTATCACATTGAATTATGTTTATGCAGTTATTAAAAAAGAAAATGCAAAGATAAGATTTATTATGGTAGCTATTTTGGATTTACTACTATCTTGTTTTGAAGTTCTTTACTGAATTCATTGTTTTGATTTTATTGGTTCTATTCTGTTCTGTTTTGTTTGATTTTTACTGTGTCTGAAGGTATGGGCACCTATTTTGAAGACAACAAGAGGCATTATGGTAACCATTGTTGATTTTCTATTATCTTGTCTTGAAATCCTGTGTCATTTACACTGGTTTGTTTTGATTGGCTTTATTCTGTTTTATTTTGTTTGGTTTTATTCTCTTTAAAATAAAAATTTTAAAAATTTTTAAAAAAGAAAATGGAAGAGAACATTTATGTGGCATCTATGTTTTCTAGGCACTGGCTCGATGCTTTGGGTTTTCTCACACCGTATTACAATGGCATAATGTTACAATTATTTCCATTTTATACTAGGGAACATATTCAGAAAAGATAGAAGTTTTGTTCAAATTTACACATATAATAAAATGTGTGAATAAGAATTACACTCCCTAATCAACTTAAATCTGAAGTCTATATGATTCTTTCCCTATAAGAAAAGGGTTAATGTCAAGGCATTAGATACAGATTTATAGAAGCCCAAGAAATCATTGAACCACAAATTTGTTCTGTTAAAAAGATTTTTATAAATAACTATGAAAAGAAAATATAGTTAACAAAATGAGACAGAACTTGCCGGGCATGGTGGCTCATGCCTGTAATCCCAGCACTTGGGAGGCTGAGACAGGCGGATCGTTGTGAGTTGGAGACCAGCCTGGGCTACAAAGTGAGCTTAAGGCCAGCCTGAATGGCATAGTGAGACCCTGTCTCAAAAACAGGGCTGGGGATCTAGCTCAGCGGTCTAAGCGCCTACCCGGCAAGCGCAAAGTCGTGAGTTCAATCCCCGGTGCCGAAAAAAAGAAAAAAAAATGAGACAGAACCAAGAAGAAGTTATGCAATAGCCAATGGAAAAAAACAATACATTTAGATAGAACATAAGTAGAGAGAGGATAAATGGATAGATGGATAGATAGACAGATAGGCAGATAGAGATAGTATATATGGGGGAAATGTTCACAGTAATACAATGTCAGTTACCATATTAAAAACTGGTAAACAGAAGTTTATATGATCGCACAGTACAAATTTTAGCTTTTGGGAGTGAAAATTTTTGTTTGTTTATTTTTCTGTTCATATATTGAATATTAAATTGACTAGCAATTAAAATAATGGGAATATTCAAAGTCATCATAGACTAATTGCTTCAATCTCATTCCTGATATGTGTCTTTTAGTATAATCTGTTTACACCTGTTCTATAATAATCACTGGAGTCACCAGGATATTCAGGAATATTGTTTTCAAAATAACATTGTAGGAAAATTTCACTTCAAGAAAGATGGAATCGTAGGTGTATTTTTTATTCCTCCTACAAACACAATTAAAAACTCTGGATCAGAGATGATGAAACTTTTAGACAAGTGCCCAACTTGCACCCCGAAACCCACTTATTTGTCACAAAGTGCCAACACTGCAATCAGATCTGAATACTGAGGTTTTAATTTCGAAAAAAAAAATTCATATATTAACATCTTTTATTTTATAAGAAAAACAACATGCATGCCATAGGTTCACTACCATTGACCTAGATATTATATTCAAAAGAAACATAGGAAGACCCTAAAAAGTGAAAATAAAAGGCCAGACCACCTAGGAACCTCAGCACACAATAAACACCATGCTAATGAGTTCTCTGGGTTTAGTTCTTGCCTCATATACACCAGAGGTGGAGCTGAAAAAAAAAATCTGGTAATCCATAAATATCAGCAGGCTTAGACAGACAAATGAGTAAGAAGTTCAAGTAAACTCTTCTGCCTTGTGAGAAGGATCATGAAAGTTATTTGAAAGATGTCAGTAATTTCTCTATTCCAGACAAACATACAGAAAAAAAATTGTGAGCTGCACCCTCTTCACAATAGCAAAGGCTGAGGGGAGAGATATAAATGACTTCCATCCTCATCAGGTTTAATGTGGTACTGCAAAACCCTGCTCCCAAAAGGTGGTATCAGAAAACCTGGGTAAAGCTTCACGATGCTAATCCCGTCCCAGCAGGACTGAGAAGCCCTCACTCCTCTCTGCTGGAGTGGAATCAGATGAGGGCTCATGGAATTTGGACTTCCATAAATCATAGCACTTGTTCCTCCACCTCCAGCTGCACGAAGATCAAAAGTCAGTAGAGGCCATGCCACGAATGGAAACCAGGGTTTGAAGTGTCCTGTTGACCAGCTATAAGGAGGTAGGGTGCATCCCCTTCCCTTTAAAAAGTAGTTTTCAAAAAGGTGATGAAAATGGTTTAAATAATATTCAGAACATTATATGATAATACCTCAAATATCCAACTGTTAATTAAAAATCACTTATTCTATAAACCAAAAATATCCCAAACTTAGTGAAATATGTCAATACTAAGATGACAGAATTGTTGCAGTTCTCCAAAATATATTTTCAGGCAAGCATAAAAGAATGATTCAGCAAGTGTTAAAACAGGCTTGAAATAAAAAAAAATCTCACAGCAGAAATAAAACATTTATAGAGAAATAATTTTTAAATAAGTAAATATTCAATAATAAAAATTAAAACTCAGTAGGTAGGTTCAGCCATAGAATGAAAGGGGTAGAGGAAAGAAGTAATGAATTAAAAGATGGCAAGATGAAAATTACATGTTCTAAATAATGAAGTTACCTTCATGGATACAAAAGGTAAACGCGACCTTATGGACTAGAGGATACATGTTTTAAAGTTCAACATTCCGTTTCATCAGAAATGCAGAAGAACAGGATGGGCCAAAATGTACTCAAAGGAAATTTTCTGAAGACATCAAAGTTAGTTAAAAGAATTACTTCAGATTCAAGAAGCTAAAAACTCTCAAATGGTATAAACCCATAGAAATAAATACCGATAAACATAATGAAGATGAAATGCAAAGAAAAATATCCATTCTTGAAAATAATAAAGAACTTTCTTGACTTCTTAAAAACAAGCTACCCCCCAAAAAAAGGAACACCCAGAAATGCTGACATTACTCACAACATAGAAAAAATGAATATTTTTCCTTAAATTGGGAAATAAGTGAAACATATCTCTTTTTACCACTTTTATCTAACATAAAATTTAAATCACTACAGTAAATAAATAAATAAATGATATAAAGACGTATACCTAAGGAAAAAATATCACAAAGATGTTTATTTTCATGTGACACAATTATTTATGTAGAAACTTCTAAGATATACACATTTTTTAGAAAATCGATTATATTTCTATAATTCCCTAAAGAATTTGTGAACACTTAAACTGCAATACCATCTGCAGTTACTCAAAGTAAATGTAATATTTAGGTGTATATTAGCAAACCATGTACAGGTTTATATATTGAGAACTACAAAATACTTTTGAAAAACTTAAAGGAAAACTAAATAATAAATTAAATATATCATGTTCCTGGCTAGGAAGACTACATAGCTAAGATGCCAGATTTTATTAAATACTCTTTAGGGTTAATATACTTACTATCAATATTTCAACAAGATTTTCATACACATATAAAAAATTATTCAAAATTGTACATGGAAGGCAAAGGAACTACAGAAATTTTGAATATGAAGAGTAAAGCAAAGAAAGAAGTCTGCCCAACTTCATAACTTATTTTTTACCTACAATAACCAAGACCACATGGTACTAGCAGAGATGTGCAGGTCAGTCAGCACAACAGAACAGAAAACTCTCAAGCAAACCAGTTCAACTGACAATACTCCTCCCCAACACAAGAAAAAGGAAATTCCACTAAAGTCTCAAATGTATAAAAAAAAAAAAGTTAAAATGAAGCCTTTTTAAATTTTTTTTATTTTGAAGAGAATATAACGAAACAAAATAAAACAGAATAAAATGTAAAGCAAAATTGCCAGGGTTCTAGCTCAGTGGCCTAAGTGCCTGCCTGGCAAGTATGAAGTCATGAGTTCAATCCCTGGCACCACAAAAATAAAAAATAAAAAAAAATTTAAAAAATAAAACATGAAGCAAAATTATAAAACATTTAGGAAAAATGTAGTAGAGAACATGTGGGATCTGAGATTGGGCAAAGAATTCTTAGATTTGACACCAAAAACTCTATTCATAAAAAAATTGACAAGTGGTATTTTCACAAAATTTTAAAATTATGTTCTAAGAAAAAGTCTGTTAAGGAGAAAAGAGTAAGTACAGATTTAGAGAAAATATATGCAAACCACATACCTACCAAAAATTACAATATAGAATACATAATAAATTCTTGAAACTCAACAATGAAAAAAAAAACCATTTCCTAAAGTGAATAAAATAAACAAATACCTCACCAGAGAATATGCAGATGGTAATTAAGCACATGAAAAGATGTATAATATCATTAGTCATTAGGGAAATGCCAATTAAAACCCTAATGAGATATTGCTACACACCCATTAAATTGGTTAAAGTAAAAAATACTGAAATGCCAGTACTAACACAAATGCACAACTGGGTCTTCACAGGAAGATGAAATGGTACGGCCACTGTGGAAAACAGCTTCTCAATTATGTAAAAAGCTAGACATGTCATAACCATGCAATGAGTATTACACTCCTGGGCACTTATCCCAGGGAAAGGAACCTAATCTTGACACAAAGAGCCGACACATAAATATGTATAACAACTTTATTCACAGTAGCCGGAAACTAGAAACAATCCAGATGTTGTTCAATTTATGAATGGCTAAATAAACGGTAGCATACTCAACCAGTGAAAAATCACTCAGTGATAAGAAGAAACAGATGATCAATACAA
>RJWT010009350.1:0-25228 GCA_004365215.1 Cuniculus paca
TACTCGCAATGCACACCTTCAGCTCCAGCCAAGACTATCACTCTGGCTGTTTTGATACTGGGTGCTGCCTGGGTGGAGCCCAGGCAGGATGCCAGGGAAGCTCTGAATTTCCCAGGCCAATGGGGGAGGGGTGCAGACTCCTACATGTCTGTTGGTAAGGTCCCAAGCTGCACAGCCAGGTGGAATTCGCTGTATGCACCCCCAACCTAAGCGAGGCCCAGAGAAGCAGCTGCCAGGCCACTCTGGGTGAATGTGTGGGGCCTAGGCAGTACCCCAGAGATGTCCTGAATGGCCTGGGCCAATCAGGGACAGACACAAACCGAATCCCCCACCAGGCTCCTGACGAAGTCCCAAGCTGAAGGGCTAGGTGGAATTCGCTCGTCATGCCCCCAACTTAAGCCCGGTTCAGAGCAGCCACCGCTGGCCTGCCCCAGGCATGCGGGCGGGGTGCTGGGAGGACCCTGAACGCCCCGAACATCCTTGGCCGATGAGGGCTGGGCGCCAATTTCTATGGGTCTGGTTGCCCATTCCCAAGGTGCACAGCTAGGTGGGGTTGGCTGTGCACGCCCCAGACGGTCTGGAGCAGCCTCCACCACGCTGCTCCCGGTGAGTGGGCGGGGCGCAGGTAGGCAGGGCCCCAGGGATGCCCCGAAGGTCTGTGGCCGATGGGGGATGGACACAAATGCCTACCAGTCTCTTGGCGAAGTCCCCGAGATATTTTAATATTATGCAATGCATTTCATTAGTGTTATTATTAACTCTGATAGCGTAAATGCACTTTGTATCTGGCAACCTTGCTGAACTCTTCTGTTAATTTTTGTGATCCATTATTCTTGGGGGATGCAAAACATATATATATATATATATATATATCTCCAACTTTATTTTAGATGGTACACCAAAGTAAAAGGTGCATGCCTGCTCCATATAATCATTACTAAATTCCCTTGAATCTTCTCTATCCTGACAGATAACTCACCAGAAATGCTGATGACCACTTCTTAGCAGGTACTAGGCCAGACATAAACCTGAGCACTTATTCACATTGTCTTACTTGACCCTAAGAGCAACCTTATTTGATTTATCATTATTCACACTTTAAAAATTAAAAAACAGAGTCTAAGAAATAAGTTATCTCAAGTCACAAACACACCCAAATGCTGAGACAAGATCAGGGATCTTCATCTTTAAAGCCCAGGCCTTTGATTTAGGTGTGGGCTGTGGCCTGCTCACCAAAAGCTGGGGGAAGGATTTGGTATTCATGAAAACACAAAATTTTCATGAAAAATATGAATTTTTATAACTGTACTTAAGTTATGATTCTTCTGATTATATTAAAATGGTCTCTAACACTGTGAAATTAACAGTTGATATCTTGCATGTCTTTTTCATTTATTTTTCTGATAATTGTTTTTATTTTAAGTTATAACTTGTATCTAGATGTCCCCCTAAAGCCTCATATACTCATCAGTGGGGCTTTTCAGAGATGGCTTTTCAGAGATGGCTTGATCTAGAGTGTACAATACTAAGGTTGTGTGGTACTAAATTAGTCAATTTATTGGTTTAGCATAGTTCTGGGTGTGGATAATGGGAAGGCCCATCCTAGGTATGAGTAGCATCACCCAAAAGGCTTGTAACCTGGATGGGAAAAAAGGGAAAGGGAGGCTACTGCTTTGCTTTGCTGCTTCCTGCATGCCTTGCCATGGACTGTTTCTCCTCTGTGATGCCCCTGTGCCATGCCACTCTGCCTTGGAGCCAGCAAACTATGGACTGAAATTTCTATAAATTGTAAGCTAAAATAAACCTTTCCATCTTTTACTTGTGACTGTTGTCTCAGCAATGAGAAAAGTAACTAAGACATTGTATTTTATGAAAGTAGAGTATTAATTGTTGAAATTCTAAAAACAAAAAGCAAAGGAGTTCTTCACCAGTAATAGTTTGAGAGGTACTGATTAAGACTATGTAGCTGTTTGTTATAAAGATATCTCTTGCTTAAAGATGGTAAATGGTATAACAAAAGTTATGAACAGGTATATATAAAGGTGCCTGGTTGTTGAAATTGTTTCAGTTAAATGGTTTATATTTCTGAGATGCTACAAGTGGACAAGAGCTATCCTGAGCATAAAGGAACACCTTGAACTGTTCCTTATGACACGATACCCAGCCCTCTCTGCTACTTTAACCCTCAACTTCCTGAACCTCCAAAAGGCAAGCATCTCTTGCTTGTATCAACCAAGCCCCAAATTCTGAGATAGAAAAAGGGTTATTCTACCAGGATATAAGAAGTCTTTAGATTTAACTTTTCCCTACTGGGAAAAATAAAATAATGAGATTGACCACGACAGAATCTGTGGGTTAATTAAGAGGTTATTGACAATAGGTACAGCACTGTCTGACTTAGAACACTAAAGTGCAGTATCTGAACACAGATTCAAATTATCAGCATAGCTGAATTTGTATAATACTGAGCTGCATCAGCAAATATTGGAAAGAATATATAATACGTGATATCTGTAGAGAACTACAGCAAAAAATTTGGGCCATAAGATGTTGCAGGTCTAAACATGTTAGTATATATCTGTAACCCTAGCACTCCAGGAGGCTGAGGCAGGAGGATAGAAAGTTTGAGTCCAGCCTGGGCAACTTAGTCACTTAAAACTTTGTCTCAAAATTTAAAAAATAAAGAAAGAAAAGAAATTAAAAAGTACTGGTGATATTTCTCAGTGCAAAGACCCTGAGTTCAATCTCCAATACAAAACAAACAAACAAGCAAACAAAAACAAACAAAAAAATCACAGTAAAAATTATATTGGATAATCTTATGACAGATTACTCAAAATGTTGGACCAACCTAATGAATTTACAATGTATCTGGATTTAAAAAATAATTATCTGAGTATATTTTTGTAATGTTACTGTGCTTCAAACACAATAATTCGTTAACAGAAATAAGATAGATTTTTAAATTTGAATTTTAACATTCTGGTACGTTACACAGATTTTTACTGTAACCTTATTTAGCTCATGGGAAAAAATGACAGAAAGTTCAAAAATTTGACAATAGAATTTTTAACAAGCCATGTTTATGAATTTAATGAAATACTTACAGCATATTCTTTTTAAAGTAACTAAGCAGACTATATCAACACATAATAATGGTCCTACCAAAAATATTGAGTATAAATCACAAAAAAGAAAAGTGGGCACATGCACAATTTATAGAGACATGAATGTATGTTTGTGTGCTAAGAAAGAATTCAAATGTAGCCAGTGGTATTTAATGAGGTTTTTAAAATCTATAAATACATAGTAAAAATACTGAAAAATGTATTTTTAAATTATGATTTTTAAGAAAATCGCATCAATGTATAGGTAGTTTATGAAAATTTAGGAACTTTCACAAATCTCAAATACTGGTAATAAGGAGAATGGAACAATCAAGGAAAGTGGATGATTTATGGGGCAATGCTGTGCAAACCACTGTTGGGCAGGTCCTGCCTCCTCCCTGCTTTTGAAAGTAAAGGCCTTTGAAAGAGAAGCAAGCTTATCTTTTTACGCACTGTCTCTGACCACTTGGTGGGGTATAGGGTAGAGTTCAGTATTTGCAAAAGAGATCATTTGGCCCCCAAAACCTAAAACATTTACTATGAAGTCCTTCACAGATGCAGTGTTGCAGTTTAGAGGTGGAATTGTCCCCCTAGGATTCACATGTCTTTGTCCCCACTGGGGAGGGTTGAGAGGTGGCAGAACATTTAGGATGGCAGTTTAGGGCTAGGTACTTAGGTACCTGGGGGTGCCCTCAAAGGGAATTATGCTGGTCTAGGGCATGAGTTCCTTCTGATATAAGTGAGTTGTACTGAAGTGGTAGTACACAGCTGTAATACCAGCACAGAGGGAGGCCGAGGCAGAGGAATTGAAAGTGAGTCCTGTCTAAACAACTAAAACAGACTCTGTCTCAAGATAAAATAAATACATTAAAAGGATTGGAGATGTAGCTCAGTGGTAGAGAACTCCTGGGTTCCATCCTGAGTACTTTGTGTGTGTGGTGGTGGGGAGTAAGTTGTTAGAAAGTACTACTGTTCTCTCTGTGGCTTTCTGCTTTGTCATGTGACCTCCCCTTCTTGCACACACTTCTGCCATATGCCACTCACCATGTTGTGGCCCAGTCAAGGGATCCCTCACCAGAGACCAAATAGATGGTCCTATCTGATCTTCTACTTTCAAGCTCCAAAACTGTGAGCTCAACAAACATCTTTCCTTTAAAAAGACTCAGCCTCAGGTGTTGTGTTACAGCACTAGCAAAGGGACAACTCCTAACCTAAACTATTGCTTGAAGAGTCATGTGAAAGAATCTATTCTCATCTGTGAGATTTCCACTTCAACAGCAAATATGGAGGAAAGACTGTAGTGGTTGATTGACTGTGTCAAGGTGAGATGTTTAGAAGTTTAACTAAATTGGCTCAGCAATTCTACACCCTGGGGTGCAGAAGACCCACCTTAGGGTGGCTCATGACCTCGATGGTATAAAAGGGAAGGAGGAAGGATGGATGAGGTTCCGTTCTGAGGAGCTCCAATCTTTGCCTTCTGGCTTCTAGTGTAGACTCTTCAGCTCTCCGGCATAGACTCTTCAGCCTTGCAGCTTAGAACTTTTGGCCTTCTATCGCAGACCCATCAGCCTGCTGGTGTGGACTTGCGTGGGACACTGGGGTGAACTCCAGACCTTGGATTGAATCCTTTGGCCTCCAGCGTGCAGATACTTTCTGCACACTTCCTCATCCAACTCTGGGGCTGACCATCGTAAGCCAACCTTGTAAATTCTTATACATTTGTATATCTCGTGTTACATCTGTTTTCTCTAGTAAAATCCTGACTGATACAGACTCCAAACAATTCTAAATGACTGTGGTCTAAGTCTACAACTGATCGATTCCAGGCTCAAGAATATTTGGGAAACAACCAAGGCATTATTTTCAAAGTTGAGAAATTTCAGAGCAGAGGCTCTTATTTCTAAACAGAATAGTCATCCCAAGAGCACTGGAGCTATTCCACCTGAATGTGGAGAGAAGTGAATAAACATCACTTACCTCACAGCCTGGCTCACCAGGCTATGTCCTTTCAGGCTCCTGTAAAGGCTTTCTCATTTGCAAAGCTATCAAGTAGGCAGTCGTTTGTGTCTTCCTGCTTTTATGGCAGTATTAAATAAAAAAAAGAAAAGCTTGATCTATGAATTTCTTGAAGATAGTAGAACAGCAATGAGTCTCAGGGGCAACTGAGGAGCAAGAAGTAGGGGACACACAGATTCCACCCTGGAGACCACCGAGTGCCTCAGCCTACACTGGCAGACCTCCTGCCCCTTCCACTGTGCCATCCAAATTTCCCTGCCCCATCCATCTTATCCCCCTGGAAAGATTACTTTCTGTCTTGGAATGCAGCAAGTTGCTTATTTCAAAACGCATTTTATACTTAGTATGCTGGAATAGGCTATCAAAAACTTCACACCTGACTGCCCCTTTGTCCGGCAGTCAGAAAATGTGTCCCCTGCTTCCAGAACAACAGTTCACTCTGTTTTGAGGTCATCTCTGTGGATAAAATTTTAATCTTTTGTGAGAGAAGTAAAATTAATCAGTTCAGTAGCTGTAGAGGAAAATTAGTTTTTTAGTAGTTTCTTAAGTGAAGTGAAAGACATTTTGTGAATTTGTCTTTTTCTCTTATTACTCTTTCAATTGATCACTGGTTAAATCACATTTATATAAAGAAACCTAGCAGATTTATATATTTAGCATTCTCTCTATATTCTGGATTATGCAAAGAGTATTTACTTACATCACCTATCATTGGTAACTGCCTCAGAAAACATAGCACTAAAGACAAAAGGCAAAGACCGTCACTGTATGCTGGTGGGTAGTGCCAGAGAGACTGTTATATCAGTGACCGTTTTTTCCCCTTTCTGTGCTGTCTTTCACTTTTTTCATTCCTTTGTGAATTTATTCATCAAGGAATTACTTAGAGTGATCATCTAGAGTTTCCTGAGATTGAAGATTATTTTCTTCAGGAAGGGAGGGTTCTTAAACATCTGTCAGATAACACTGTCTAATACCCTTTCAGTATCCTTCTTGCCTAGAAGCTCAAATCAGGTACTCTGGAGCCCATGTGGAGACCATAGCACCAACCAGAGCTTTCCCTGATCTGAGCAGGCATCTCTGACTCCACAAACATCTAGGGTAACAAGTGCAAACCAAGGAAGTTCAGCCAGCTGGTGGTGGGATCAGGACTGCCTTTCTTTTTCTGCCCATGATGGTTGAAGAGAGATAGAGAGAAAGAGTCTGGGAGAGCTGTCAGCAAAACAGGTCTACCAGGTCCCCATTGCTGAGCAGGTAATCTCAAGAGAGAGCTGGTGAGGGGCAGCTGGAGGAGAGGGCTGCAGAGGAACAGTGCACTGGGACATGTGAGAAGAGTGCGAGTTGAGCTTGGGTCCAATTCGCAATGAGGTTTACATTTAGAATCGTTTCCCTTTTTAAGATTTCTTGTACTCATAGGCTGGCAGTTTCTTCCTAGTGCTAACCCCATCTTTGTGACAGAACTTTCTCATCTTCTGCCTGCAAAAGACACCTGATCTACAGTAACCTACTCTCTCTCTCTCTCTCTCCATTACTCTTTGACTCTCTCTGTCTCTCTCTGTCTCTGTGTCTCTCTTCATCTCTCTCATCTTGCTTGTCTCTGTTTCTGAGAAAAGAATTTGTGCTAAAGTTTTGTGATTAACAGTCAATGAATTAGTTGACTTTCTCAGACAAAACATTTGCATTTTTTAAAGAAATGATCAATAGCATAAAACGATAACTTGCAGATGGGAAAAAACATTTGCAAACTATTCATCTAACAAGGGACTAATATCCAGGATAGATAAAGAACTCAATGACTTAACAGGAAAACATGAATAAACCAATTAAACAATGGATAATTGATCTGAATAGACTTTTCTCAAGTGAAGACATATGAATGTCTCATGAGTACATGAAATGCTCAACATGAATATTCATCAGAGAAATGAGAATCAAAACCACAGTAAGATCTCATCTCATGAGCAGTGTATCAGCCACAGATCTGGGCCTGGCATGAGCTGAAGGCATACACAGCAAATTTCACCAGGCCATGCAGCTTGGGACCTTGTGAGCAGACTGGTAGAGATTCGCGCCAATTCCAACATCAGGCCAGGATGTTTGGAGCATCCCTGGGGTCCTGCCTGGGCTCCATCCAACCACCCTGGAGCAGCATAGCATCTGCAGCTCTGGGCCTGGTGCAAGCTGAAGGCATGCACAGTGAATTTTACCTGGCCATGCAGCTTGGGACCAAGGGGCCCAACATGTTCACTGGAAGAAAGATAGCCTCTTTAATAAATGGTGCTGGAAAAACTGGCTTTCCATATGCCAAAAACTAAAACTAGACCCAAGCCTATCACTATGCACTAAGCTAAAGTCAAAATGGATCAAAGATCTAAATATTATAACAGAAACACTAAATCTGCTGGAAAACAAAGTAGGTAGAAATATTGAAGACATAGGGGTAGGTGGAGAATTCATGAACAAAAGTCAAATGATGCGGGAAACACTTCCTAGAATCAACAACTGGGATCTCGTTTTATTAAAAAATTTTTGTATGTCAAAAGAAATCTCCAACAGAGTGAAAAGAAAACCCAAAAATCAGGAAAAAATCTTAGTCAACTGCCCTTCAGACAAAGGTCTTCTATCTAGAACATATAAAGAATTTAAAAAATCAGGCCATTGAAATTCAAAGACCCAATGCAAAAATAGGCATCTGAGATGAAAACACACTTATCAGCTGAAGAAATATGAACAGCAAATAAATACATGAAAAAATTTTCAGCATCAATGGTCATTAGAGAAATGCAAATTAAAACAACTCTGAGATTCTATGTCACTCCTAAATGAGTGGCTAGGGTCAAGAAAACCACCAACAACAAATGCTGGAGAGGCTGTGGGGGAAAAGGAACCCTTCTCAACTGTTGGTGGGAGTGTAGACTGGTACAACACTATGGAAATCAGTGTGGATATTCCTCAAAAAGCTAGGACTGGAAGTCCCATTTGACCCAGGTATTTCACTTCTGGCATATTCCCAGAAGAAGTGCAATCATCATACCACAGTGATATATATGCACCCATGTTTATAGCAGCACAATTTGCAATAGCCAAATCTTCGAAACAACTCAAATGCCCATCAATTGAGGAATGGATAAAAAAGATGTGGGACTTTTATACAGTGGAGTACTGTTCAGCTATAAAAAAGGATCACACTGAGGCTTTTGTACGTAAATGGATGCAACTTGAGACCATACTCATAAGTGAAATAAATCAAACTCACATTTGTAAGCATTGCGTAGTCTCCCTAGTGTAAGAAACTGAAAGACTCAATAAGATACAAAATCCCCAATAAATATGGGGAAAAGGTTCTGAAGTCTAATAGTGTTTTCATTCTTTGATTTGATTGGTTTAAGTCTTTTCTATTATTTGATTGCAATATGTGAGAAGATTTGAACAGCTTTTTTGAAGAAAACAAAGGACATTAAGGTAGCCATTGTTGATTTCTTATTGTCTGATTGGAAGGCCTGTAATGCTTTCACTTGTTTGTTTTATCTGGTTTTATATTATTTTGTTTTGTTTCAATGTATTGTGTGTGAATGTATGAACAATCATTTCAAAGAAAACAAGAGACACTAGGGTAGCCATTGTTAATCTCCTATCGTTATGTTTTGAGGACCTGTATTGCTAGCAGTGTTCTGTTCTGAAATGCTTTGTTGTGTTTAACTCTGTATTGTTTTGTTTTATTCTCTTAAAAAAAAGATATCATTTTACTCCAGTTAGAATGACTACTACCAAAAAGACAAAAAATAACAAAGGTTAGCAAGGATGTAGAGAAAGGGGAATTCTTATATACTATTAGTTGAAATTTGAATTGATATAGTCAATATGGAAAACAGTGTTGTTGTTCTTCAGAAATCTGAGAACTAACTACCATGTGACCCAGCTATCCCACTACTATGTGTGTGATCCAGCTACTCCACTACTATTTATGTATTCAAAGGAAATAAGTTAATATATCAAAGATATATCTGTACTCCACATTTATTGTAGCACTATTGACAATAGACAAGATGTGGAATCAATGGATGTGTCTACTGGTCAATGAAGATGATATAAAGAAATATTATATCAGTCATAAAAGAGCTAAATTCTGTCTTTTGTGGCAGTGTAGATACTTAGGACATCGTGTTAAGAGAAACAAACCAAGCATAGAAAGACAAATATTACATGTCCCCATTCATTTGTAAAAGCTAAAAAAGTTGACTTCATTGGAGTAGAGAGCAGAATAGTAGTCACTAGAGGATAGGAGCCACAGCAGAGGACTAATTAAGAGAGGTTAGATAATAGGTACCAAAATACAGTTAAGAAAAAACTGTTCCACAGGATCAGAAAGATGATGCAATAGTAAGCAGCAGAGTAAACAGAATCTCTGAGAGAAACCGACTGGATTCTGAAATATAGCATCATGGGGAGGAACAGAAGGAAGGAAGTGGGTCCCCTGGACCCAGGAAGAATCTAAAATGTGAATTGAAGCCCACAGGGAGACTAAAAAGAAAAACTTATAAATGAAGAAGAAGGCGGTAGCTGGTGGCGCCTTAGCCTGCAGCCATACTCACCCTGCAAGAGGAGCTGTTGGAGGCTGGAGATGCACAGTCACAGTGGCAGCTGGTGACCCCAGAGGTCTCTGTGGAGAGGCTCAGCAGTGGAGGAGAGCAGCAGACATGATGTCTGCCCTGGCTAGAGGTGAGTGCGGGCCACTCAGTCCTCCCACAGGAGAAAGTGATTGGCCAGGAGCCATTTTGGAGTTGGGCAGGATAAGCCCTGGGCCAGGACTGCTGCTGGCTTCTTCCAGCAGCTCCAGGTTTGGTGCAGACCCATGGAAGTTGCTTAGACTTGGTCCTGCTCCTATGCACATTCCGGAGAGCATCGTGTGGGTTCCTGACCAGCTTGGGCCTGCAGGCCCTGGCCAGCTCCACTCCTGTGCAGACTCCAGGTCCCTTGTGGGCTAGTGCCCAGCTTGGTCCAGAGGCACAGGTGCCTGCCATCAGATGCCCATGGCCAGTACTGATTGGAGGAGCAAAGCTGTCTCACTTCAGAGAAATTGTAGCCAATGCTGGAAGTGCCTGGGACCCTGCTACCCAAGTGTATAGAAGAAACCAGGAATATGTCAAGATGAAGAAGGAAAAGGCTATCTCTGGCATCCAACCAAAGCAGCGCAAGACCAGGAGAGGTAAACACAGAAGAGATCGGGAGTCACACACCTGAAATGTTTGAAGTGAGGTCAACTGAAGTAAAGAAACAACTTCATGAAGCTATAAGAGAAATAAGAACAGAAATTCTATCCCAGGTAAAAGAAGAAATGAAAAACATAATAAAAGAATTACTAAGCATCTCTAAAGAAGACACAGATAAATAACTAGAGGAGCATAGGAAAATAAGGGAAACCATGAATGAACAGTGTAAGAGAGATTTAGAATGCATGAAGCAGATTCAAAGAGATATCCAGGAAATTAAAAACTCCATTGAAAGCTGGCAAAACCATTTGAAGGAAATTGAAGATAGACTTTCAAACCTTGAAGGCAGGTTTGTAGCTCATGATCATGAAAGGAAAGATCTCTTAAAAATGACAAGGAACAAGGAAGTAACAATTCAATGGCTGCAAGACAACTCAAAGAGACATAACTTAAGAATTAAAATGTGAGGGAAGAGGCAGAGGTCAAGACAAATGACATCAGGAGTCTATTTACAGAAATAATTTCTGAGAACTTCCCAAGCATGGGAAAAGGAAGTGACATTTAAATAAGTGAGGCATATAGAACTCCAGCTAGCCATAACCAAAACAGATCTACACCCAGACATATAATAATCAAGATCTCAGAAATTCAACACAAGAACAGAATATTAAAAGCTGTTAGAGAAAAGAAACAGATCACCTATAAAGGAAAACCTGTCAGAATCAAAGCAAACTTCTCAACACAAACCATCAAGTCAAGAAGAGGCTGGAGTGAAGTATTGCAAGTCCTGACAGAAAACAACTTCTAATCCAGACTGATGTACCCTACAAAACTTTCTTTCAAAATCAGTGGAGAAACAAGATACTTTCAAGACAAAGAACAACTCAAGGAATTCATGACCACCAAACCAACCTTACAAAGAATACTAAAGGACATTCTAGAGAGAGATGAAAAGGACCACGGTCTCAGGAACAATGGCAGAGGAGAGTCCATCAAGTGGGGCCAGTCAATTGAATGGAGAGCAAAAATAGGGAGCCAATGGCAGGGAAATAGTATGGAAGAGACAACGCAGTGCAAAAGGGCCATAACTATGAATGTAGATGGCCTCAGTGCACCAATAGAAAGAAACACAGGCAGAGTGGATCAGGAGACAGGATCCATCAATATGCTATTTATGTTTCAACATTTAACTAGAAAGAAAATTCATAGACTGAAAGTCAAAGGAGACAGAACAATGCCCTATGTGAAAGGGAGCCAGAAAAAAAAAAGTTAGGGTTAGCTTACCCATCAACTACAGAAAGGATAAGAAAGACAAGGCATTTTATGTTGTAGAAACCTACTCAGCTATAAAGGAAGATAACCTCAAGGCTCTTGTAAGTGGATGGAGGCAACTTCAGATCATGCTCATGGATGAAATGATTCAGAGTCAGATGGCTGAATTTTGTGTTGTCTCCCTAGTATAACAAACTAAAAGAGTTAGTGGGATCTAAAATGCACAATACATATTGGGAAAGTCAAAGGGGAGGAATTATCTAAAAAGGGAAGGAAGGGGCCACTGTTAATCTATTGTCATGATTTGAAACTCATATTGTCTTCATTGTTCTGATTATTTCATTTTATTCTGATTTGTTTGGTTTTATTATAGTTGATGGCATGGACAACAATTTTAAAGATAACAAAATATGTAATTGCAGCCATCAAGGATGTCCAATTATCTTGGTAGAAATCCTGTATTGCTTTCATTGTTTTGTTTTGATTGATTTTACTCTATTCTGTGTTGTTTGATTGCATTATGTCTGAAGGTGTAGGCAACTATTCTGAAAATAACAAGAAGCATTATGGTAGCCACTGCTGTTTTACTAGTATCTTGAACTTCTGTATTGCTTTCATTGTTTTGCTTTGTTTTGTTTTGTCTTGTTTTGTTTTTACTGGTTTTATTTTGTTCTATTTTGTTTGATTTTATTTATCCCTGATGGTATGGGTAGTTATACTGAAGATTACAAGAGGCATTATGGTAGCCATTATCGATTGCCTTTTACCCTGTTTAGAAGTCATGTACCATGTTCATTGTTTTGTAGTGATTGACTCTACTCTATTTTATTTTGTTTGGTTGTATTCTTTTCAAAATAAAAAAAAAATCTGTTCCAATGTTCTGTAGCACAGTAAGGTAACTGTCATGTAGAACAACTGAGTATGTATTTCAAAATAACTAGAAGGGTTCAAAAATTCTCAATGCATAGTAATGACAAATGTTTGAGGACATTTATCTTGATTTGATCATTGCACACTGAATATATATATTGAGTTATCATAGTGTGTTACGGTTTACATCTAAAATGTCCCCCAAATGTCTCATGTGCTTGGAAGGTGATTAATCATAGAGGTGCTAACTTCAGTGGATTCATTGTTTGTATATAAGAGTGCTGTTAGGAGGTGGGGCCTGGTTGGAAGTGGGTCACTGGAGGCATGACCTGGAAGGCTGTAGGGTGTATTCCCATCCCTGGCTCCTCCCTTCTCTCTCTGCTTCCTCACTGCCATAGGTTCAGCATATTTTCCTCTACCTGTCTCTGCCATGCTGTTTCAGCCTTGGAGCCTGCTGACCATGAGCTGAAACTGTGAGCCAAAATAACCTCTCCTCCTTTAAATTGCAGGTATCACATATTTTGTCCCAGTGACAGGAAAGTAGCTAAGACATACTGTGCCCATAAATATGGGCAAATGTGTCAATTAAAAATAATCTTTAAAAGTAGATAAAGAAAAGGCAGAATTTCAAAGGATACTCCCTAATTTCACTACTCCCTACTGTGTACCTAACTTTAATCCTAGTCCTAAGCCAATTTTGCATATGGGCATCCCTCTGTCTTTCCCTTGAAAAGGGTGATTTTAGAAATTAAAATAGTTTAATACTAACAGAGCAGTGATAGTCACTGGGCATGTTTTTATTACCTTTGCAGATGCTTACGACAAGCTGAATTTTAAATTTATGAATAATATTGAGAATAAATACCTCTTTAGTAACACTGAGTTGTTGTTTGCTTATTATTTATTTATAGTTTGAATGTCTGATCAAGGTTCTCTAAGGGAATATATGTGTACCTAAGTGGTAGAGTGCTTGCCTAGCATGCATAAGATCTAGATTTTATCTCCAGCTCCACAAAGTAGAAAAAAAGATCTCTTATGTATATAAGTGTACAGTGTAGTTCAGAACCAGAGTGAGTAAATACACAAATGGAAATAATCCATGTATGGGTGAGTTTGGCTGAATGTTTCCTGACCTGCGGGAATAAATGATGTCATTTGCTGTTACTCAATACACATAGATCACTAGGCAAACTATAAGACTGTTTCCTTCTTCCTCATTACTATCCTTCTCTTAATGACTGCTGCCATAGTTGCAAAGTTTTCCCATGAGGAAGAGAACCTAGCAACTGAGGATACCCTAGGTGAGAGCGAGTTTTCCTTTGGCAGCAGTAGGAAGAGCTTTCATGTGGGCTAAAGTTAGCCACGAATCTTGCTCCTGTAAAACCTGCACCTCATGCCCTTGGAGAAAGATACTGCGAGCTGTTTTTAGATTCACTTGTTTAGCTTAGGAGTGCACCAAACAAGCATTTCAAAGAGAGGGGGAAAGTCAGACAATAATATAGTGAGTTTGCTTTATGATACTTATGAAATATATGTAAATACAAACACTAAAAGAGATGTAGAACTAGTAGGTGGCTGAGAATACATCTGGGAATACAGCTTAGCTTCTGTATTTCTGACACTTTCCAATGCACCTCATGTGCAGAAGTGCTTGTGGATCATGTTTCTGGGCTTCTGAGTTGGGCCACTCCTGGCTGACAGCACAGTCAGATGACCAATTCCCTACAGTGCAGAATGAAGTGGGGTGTAAAAAAGTCAGACTGCATATTTAATATACTTAGAAAATAACACTAGAGTTAAACTAACCTTTGTTGGCAAGCTATGCTGGGCCTAAAAGGAGAAACAAGAAGTCAATTTGCCTTTACCATGAGCCAACTGGTATGCAGGCTGGGAGACAAGAACATCCCTCCCCCCATAAGCAACTGGCTGATTTGGAGGACAGGCTGAGTTGATAGCAACTGGGGTACAGAAACAACTTGATGCTTGTATTGTTTGATTGACTGGTGGTCTGAGTATCTATTAAGAGGATAGCAATGTGCAGTGTGGCATATATGGGTAATTTCTTTCTGTCTTCTTTTTGAAATTCAATGTTGTTCTCACTGTTTTGTTCCATTTTATTGTTTTATTTTATTCAATGTTCTGTTTTGACTGGTTTTATTCTGTTCTGTTTTGTTTGATTTTATTATGTCTGATGGTATGGGCAGCAATTTTGAAGATAACAAGTGGCATTATGGTAGCCATTGTTGATTTCCTATTATCCTGTTTTGAAGTCCTGTATCACTTTCACTGTTTTGTTTTGATTGGCTTTTTTTTTTTTTGGTTTTATTCTCTGGATAAAAGAAAACTAACCTTTGTTGATTTTCCTACTTGACCTAAAATTCCTGAATGTTATCCTGTTTCCCTCTTTCTATTTCTACCCACAAAACTGTGCAATCATTGTGAAATCAAATCCACAATGACTTTCATTCTATAGCTGTACCCTGGAGCTTGCATGTTAATAAAACACAGAGGAGAGGGGTGCTACTATCATCAGTTTGGTTGTTTGCCCCTAAAGATGGTAAGAGGACTGGCATGAGCTCCTGTTAGAAAGAAGGGGAAAATCTTATTAGACATCAAAAGCATTTTGAGTACAACCTGAATGCTTTCTTGGCAGCAATCCACCTGCAAAAGACCATCAGGGTTGCCTCTATTGAGAGCTGCCCATTAGCAAGGGAATCTGTCACCTGTTGGCAGAGGTCATTCAGTTCTATTATGTAGCTTCTCATCAAAAGCAGCTTCATGATTCCTCATTAGCACAGGCTCTGTTTCTGAAGATTTTTCCCTTTGATGTAGTCACTCCTACTAGTGACAACTTCAATTGTACATATTCTATTCTCTCATTTTTCCTACAGCAGCAAAGAAAATCTTACTTGCTGTGTATTTACGGTGAATCGTTAGGTGGTTGGTTTGATTCATGCATCAAGCCCACAATGCAGTCAATAAATTTGATTGAAATCATGCAGTCAGTGTACTGTGATAAGGACACAAAAATTCCACAAGATACTTGGGGGAAAAAAGTGATGAAGGTGATACAGCATTGTGAATATAATTAATGCCATTGAATATTTAAAATGTAAATGTTTATCTTACACATATTTCATCACTATTAGAAAAATGTCTTTGCAATTTAAAAACATGAGTGAGGGCCTTGTTTCTTCATGCTGCCCATTGCCAGCATGGCACACTACAACTTTAAGATCACAGTGGTGCTGTCTGTTAAGGAATTTATTGATCTGACACTGTCAAAGACTCAACCAAAGACTCCAATAGTTATTCATAAACACTATCAAATTCATTGCATTAGACATTTTTATGAGAAAAGTCAAATCTCTTCAGCATAATTACCATGACAGACTCTCACAGATTCTAACACATTTTCCCAAATTGGATGATATCCATCCATTTTATGCTGATTTTATGAATATTTTCTTTGATAAGGATCACTACAAGTTGGCTCTAGGACAAAAAAATATTGCCAAAAATTGAGTGGACAATGTTGCTAAAAATTATGTGCTGCTAATGAAATGTGGCGATTCTCTCTACCACTACAAGCAGCTGAGGTGGGCTGCCATGGGTAGATGTGCACTATTATCAAGAGACAGAAGCAGAGTTTGGAATATTTGGAACAAGTGCATCAGCATTTATCCTGCTTGCCAACCACTGACCCAAACACAAGGATTCTGCTTTTGTGTGGGTACCCAAATGTTGAGAAATCCAGCTTCATCAGCAAGGTGACAAGAGCAGCTGTGAATGTTCAGCCATACACATCAGTATCTACGTTGGCAGGTTGTAGATACTCCAGGGATTTTGGATCATCCTTTATTGGATCAAAACACCAATGAAATGCAAGCTAGCACAGCTCTGGCTCAACTTCATGCCACAGTTTTGTATGGGATGGGTTTGTCTGAGTAATGTGGAGATGGATTGAAAGAAGAATTAGAGCTCTTCCAGAATATCAGACCCCTCTTTATCAACAAACTTACAGTTGTAGCAAACAAATGTGATGTGAAGAGAATAACTAAACTTCCTAAAGATGATCAGAAAATATTTATAGACTTGCTGGCCGAAGGATTACCTGTTATAGAAACCAGCACCCTGACTGAGGAAGGTGTTATTAAAGTTAAAACAGAGGCTCGTGATAGGCTTTTGGCTCATCGAGTAGAAACCAAAATGAAAGGAAATAAAGTGAAGTGCTGAACAGATTGTATTTAACTGCACCAAACAAGAGCGATGATAAGGAGAGGCCCCCGCCTTGATCCCAGAAGGAGTGGTGGCATGCAAGAAGAGAATGAAAATTGGGGAACACAAGAAGAAAAGGGAATGAGATCTTGAGCTGAAAAAGGGAGATGATTATATTTTGGATCTTCAAAAATATTGGAATTTAATGAATTAATCTGAAAAATATGATAAGATACCAGAGATCTGGGAAGGCCATAATGTAGCTGATTACATTGATCTTGCTATCATGAAGAAATTAGAAGAGTTAGAAAAAGAAGAAAAGTTGAGAACAGCTGCAGGAGAGTATGACAGTGAATCTGAAAGTGAAGATGAAGAAATGATGAAAATCCAACAGCTGGCAAAACAGATTAGGGAAAAAAAGAAATTGAAATTTCTTCAATCAAAAGAAAAGAATACCCAGGGACCAAGGATGCCTTGAACGGCTAAGAAGTTTCAGCAGACAGTTTTGGAGATTGAGATGTGAAGTCTTGGTACTGATATGGATGATAAAGACAATGCCCAGTACACAATCGAGGCAAGATGGTCTCGGAGTATCTCTAGGAAAAGGAAACAGGAAGGCTGTGTTCCACCCACTTCTGTAGTCCAGAATCAGAGTTGCTCTCAAACTCCGTGCAATGTTTCTGGTCTTTAGGATGTGAAGATGGTGAAGAAAGCCAAGACTATGATAAGAATGCTCAGAAGAAGATGAATCGCTTGGGAAACAAAGGGGAGGCAGATAGACACATGTTTGACATGAAACCCAAACACTTTCTGGAAAGAGGAAAGCCAGTAAAAAACACAGAAGACAGTGTCCTTTTCGGTGATTGGTTTGACTAGACTGACTGCTTCATTTGCTATGGTTGTGTAAAACTGGGATAATCTATTAACTGAAAAAACAATGGAAATAGCTGAAGAGCTTGTTGCTCAAAACGATGATTAACCTTACAGAAGTGTGCCTAATATAAATATTTTGACTAGATAGTGTTTCTGCATTTTATAGAGTTGACTCAGAATTCAAACTGAAAGATTTATTGGTATGATCATTGGGGTTTTTGATGGAGAAAGAACTTTACTTTGCAAGAGGTAGCTTTGGTTTATCACACGTGAATGGCCATTTTCTATTGGAAGAAAACATCTTCACTTTGAAGAACATGAAGAAGGTTACCAGCTCTGACCTGCAGGCCTTGGAGAAAACCATTTCTTGAGTGCATCAGGACCCTGTGCTTGAAATGCTCTCTTAAATTATTTTCTAGTCCTTTTGTACAATATATCTTCAACTATTTTGAAATAATCCTCCAGAGGAAAATAGTTTTGAAAAAACAAGTAAGTGAGGCAGTCTTGGTCCCCGTGGTGCCCACTCTCCAAGAAGAAAGACAGAAACATGCAATAAAGCGATGGTGAGATGATGGAAGCACACAAAGGACGGGGTGGAGGCAAAGGAGGAAGCAGTGGAGCAGGTATAGCATTCCGTTTTCCAGGTGGTGCTGTTGGTTGGGGAAGGTCTTCAGACAAGCGGCTTCCATGAGGAGCAGTTCTTCCTCAGAAGCCGGAGGCTCAGGCTTTCCACAAACACTGCTTATAGCACTACAGGTGATATTATTTGAGTAAGAGTGGAATCCCTGGGCAGTTCAGTCTTAAATCCAATACTTCTTTCTAGCATTTCAAATTTGCCCTACCCAGTAGTCAAATGAGAGGGAGACAAGAGAGGCATCCTGGGTCCAAAGTTTAAAGAGAATTGCCAGACAGGACAGACCGAGTATGCTGCATGACCTTGAGAGTAAGTCCCTAAGTGTCCACGGTGCTAGCATCCTTCCTGTACAGATCAACCACCAGCTCTGACCAGCACATCTTTTTATGCCCAGGGGCTAGGACAAAGCATGGCACATGGAAAGCACTCAACAAATGGTAGTATGCATTGATAAACCATTTTTAAATGAATAAGTAAATGGCCACAATCCACCACATCCCCTAGAGACATAGCATCCCAGAATATCTCCTCCTTGGCTCCCATCTTTATCTTGTCAGGTTGAAGTGTGAGCAGTGTTTGTGTTCCCAAGGTCTTCCCAATAGATACTATCAATGCCTCTGAAACCCTCTGGAACCCTTCCCACACTCACCTGTTGCATTTTTTTCTCTCCTGTAATTGGCTTTGAAGAGTTTTTTGTTCAGTCACCTGTCATTCCTCCTCTCTAATCCACTGTTAATCCCATCCAGCTGAATTCTCATTGTGGATACTATGTTTTTATCTTTAGAAGTTCCATTTGGTACTTTTTAAAAATATCTTCTATTTATCTCCTCACTATGTTTGCCTTTTTCTTTGCAGGCTTGAGCATATGGAACACATTTATAGAAGCTTTGTCCTTGTTCACTAATTTCACCACCTCTGTCATTTCTGGACCTCTTTCAGCTAACTGATGCTTCTTTTGGTCATGAGTCTCATTCTTTTACTTTATATGCTGGAAGGAGGCACTCTTCACTGTATTCTTCATAGACTTTCTCCAACCCTTGTTCTAGTGAGGTCCAATTTGATTTTCTCCTACAAACGGAACTGCCCTCTCACATCCAAATGCATCCTCTTCTCCCTCCCTTCTTCTCGTCACAAGAGCAGGAGGAGAGTAGAACTGATTTTGCCAAGATTGTTCCTTGGCCATTGTGTATATCTTGATCACTTTCCTTGTCACTGAGACACAGTTCCCTACACCAGAATTTAAAGGAGGAGATGCTTACTTTGGCTCACAGTTTCAGTCCATGGTTGGAGGGCTCCAGGCAGAATGGTATGGCAGAGGGGTAGGGTAGAGGAAAAGCTCCTTCTTTCATGAGATCCAGGAAGCAGTGTCAAGGGAGGAGCCAAAAAGGGAGCTATTACCTGGTCATATCCACAGTGACCCACCTCTTCTGACCAGGCCCTACCTCCTAATAACAGCAAGTCAGATAAATGACTCATAATCTAATCATCTTCCAGTAGTCCTGCCAATGAGGGCACAAGGTTTCCAGGGGAGACATCTGGATAGAAACCATAGCAATTCATTTCCATCTAGGTAGAAACCATAGCAACTCACTTCCATTTCCCTGTATCTACATACAAACCATAACAATTCATTTCCATTCATTTCTGTTCTTTTGATGTGCACAATACGTGCTTCCATGGTCACTGCTTTCTCTTTGATTTGTTTTTCTAACTCTAGGACACTAATCTTCCTGTTCAGAAGGGTTTAGCAAGTTGCTGTATAGTTTCCTTTTCCTGTGTGCTGCTTCCTTGCCTTTTCCTCCTCTTGCCATGCTGTCTCATTCCTTGCAATCTTTTAGAGGGCTGGGACTTCACTTTCCCTGTCCTCTGGCTCAGCACTCCCATAGTCAGCCCTCCCACTGCCCAAGATTGCTTTGATTCATCTTTGCTCCTCTCTTTGGAGTTTTGTCCAAAATACTCATAATATGCCCACATCCTTTTTCTTAAATCCTAAATTCATCCCGTGATTCTCACTCCCAGAATATTATGTTTCTTTTCTGTTATCACCATATCGAAAGTCAAAACTAAGATGTGCATTCCCATTTCCAAACTTCATTTCTCTGTACATTCATTAACAGTCCCCCCTGTCTGTCCTTGGTTATTTATTCCATCTATGCAGTTGGGCATATACCCATGTCTCTCCTGATCCTTTATCCTACAACTAAGCTCTCTGCTTCTTGCCCATGGACACTGAATCCCTCAAAGAGAGACATGCTTTCTTTCTTGGTATGTACAATCATTAACTACAATATATTGACTTGAATGGGTTAGGAAACACTCAGCAGATTAGTAAGCCAGTCCTGGGTGTCTGTGGATAATTGACATGTTTGCTGGCAAACTGAAGGTGAGGGAAACCTCAGTTCACCTTCCCATCCTTGAATGGGGCTGGAGGTCTCCTGTACTCTACAGATCTCTGTACCTCTTCACTTATAATAGTCAACTCATTTCATTGTTTGTGCTTATTTTTCTTTCAAAATCCACTGAATATCATTTTTTCTTTCACTCATTTATTTTAGATATGTGTCTTCCCTACCAGATATAACTTCTGTAATAGAAGAAGAACCAGCTATATAATATGCATGGCCCAGGATAAAAAGAAAACAATGTTCTAAAAGTATTAAGAATTTCAGGTAAGTGACAGCAGACATTAATTCACCATAGGTCAGGGTCCAAAAAATTATAACAGAGGCCATGTATATCCGAGCAATACATTCATTACTAATATGTGCTGAAATGGGACAAAATCTTTAACATTACAAATTTGCATTTATTGTATTTATATAATAAAATACCTGATTTTAAAATTTATTTTTTAGTTACAATTTAGAAATTATTAAACAATATTTACCAGAGTTTGGTATCTTTCATGTGTAATATCATATTGAATATCACACACCATTATAAAATACCTGTTATAAACAAACTGAAAGATTAAACATCATGACTGAACATTAACCGTGTGCAAACATGCAGCTACTGATGACCCTGAGTCTGTGCACCCACTATCTGTAACAATGTGTTGGAAAAGCATTTACTGTGTCACAGAGCAGTCCTGGTCACTGGAGGGATCAAACCATCATAGAACTATTTTAAGCACAAGTTCCTGTGTGCACATAAACACCCACCCATGCCACTGTTGGCAGGAAATAGGCTGGACTAAGTCACTTCTGGAACTCCAACTACTAGCAATGTGGCTGATACATAGAAACACTAAATAAAGATTTACTGAGTGAATATGTGAAATAAGGCATCCCTTTAAGGGCAATTCTTTTAAAAAATTTCATCCTTTTCTTAAACTACACACCTCAGTTCCTCTATCATGCATTGCTCTCTTTACCTTCATGAGGAAATCAAGACCGTAGGTGTGCAATACCACACGCATGGCCATGCTTATTCCTTATCCTTGTTCCCTTCCATCCTAAGTGGAAGGACTTCATTTCAAACATCCCAGACTACTTCTCTATGCTTTGGAAAACTCCTTCTCTATCTCTTGACCCTCTCCTTTCTCTAGATCCTCAACTTTTCAATAAGGGTTTTCCTTCTGGCATAAAATCATTTCATATCTCTCCATTCAACAAACAAACACCCACAAAAACCTTCCTTGATCAGCACAGCCCTCTGTAGTATCATACTAGGGGTCAACTTCCTTTTGTAGGCACAGGCTTGAGAAAATAATCTACTCTACCTTCACAGCTGTGTTTCTCACTGCAGACACATCTTTAACACATTACAGTCCAGCTTCTATCCCATCCCCCAGATGCTCTTTGGCAGAGGTCAGATTATCTCACTAAGTTCAGTAGACAATTTGAGGTTATTTTCTTACCTGCTTCAGACACAGTCATTCATTGTTTCTTCCCACCTGAAATTCCATCTTTTCTTGCCCTCTGAGAACACCATTTTATGGTGCTATTCCTTCTTTTTTCTTGAGTCCATTTTTCTGCTATTTTCTCCACATTCACCTCTAACCCATACTTTTTCAATCATTTCTTTTCAGGTGACCTGCAAGCTCCAAGTTGCATACTTGAAAGCTGAATTTATAGTCTTACCCTTGAAATTTATCCTCAGGGATGCCTCTTAGTAGCTCAAAATGGAGATGAATCCTGGTGGCTGCTGTGGTGGCCTAGCCTGATTCTCCTCCACAACTGAAGAAAGATCTTCCCAGCTGCAGCAGGGACACCAGACAGTCTCCAGTGACCAGGCCTCTCTGGATCTGCTAGCGGAGAAGAATTTCCATATGGAAGCTCAGGCCACTTTGCTGGGCCAGACTGCACTCAGTGAGCGACTGACATAGCCTCCCTCTGGGACTCCATGCCTCTAAGGGCCATCCAGATTTCAGAAATCACCATAGGACTGGCTGAGACCTTCCCTGAAACTCCATCAGGGTCCAACTTCTGCCAAATTTTGCTTCTTTCCTTGCCTTTCCTTCCCTTTACTCCCCTTCCCCAGGTATTAATGGTGGGAGGTCATAAACTTGCTATACACTAATTCATGCCTCAGTCTTTCCTGGGGAATCCAATCTCTAATAGTTATCCTTGATATCTCAATTTAATTTGTTCTACTCATCTAATTAAATGACAACTTATAGATTCTAAGCTTTCTAATATGTCTTTTCATCAATCAACCTGCCTTCTTCTGCCACTTGCTCTGATACTACTTGACTTCAGACTCACCAGTTCTTAATGGTTGGACTCCAGTGAGTGTTCTTAGCTGTTCTCTTTGCCTCTGGTTTGTTCATCTTCCAACTCATCCTTTGAGATTCTTTGGTGAATATTTCTGACATGTAAAGGTAATCTAGCAAATCATTCACTTCATAAGGACTCTCAGTGGCTCTCCATGTCTAACTTTTGGTCATGCTTTCTGTCAGTCAGCATCTATTGGATATCTACCATGCGGCAGGCACTGCAATATGTTCTGGTGTTAAAAAGAGTCCTTGTCTTCATAGAGCTTATATCAAAGAGAATATTATAAACAAAGGGATCTGAAGTGAATAAGCAGAAGCACAGAGGACTTTGACAGTGTGGTGAAGGGGAAAGGCATGAATCAAATGGGCCATCAGGTGGTCTGAAATAGCATCTGTGGTAAGTCCCACAGAAGAGAGGTCAGGAGGGATGTAGGACTTCCAAAAGAAGAGGACTTTTTCTGGATCCAGTGTAACTGATTCTGTTCCAATATATTGGAACAGAAAAGTCTTACATTCTGATTCAGTCTCCCTCCATCCATTCACCCCATTCCACCAGGACATTTGCAACCTTTTTACTCAAGCTTTGGAGACACCTCTGCTTTAGCTGATTCACCTCCTCTGCTGTGGTGACCAGGTTCCCCATTGTCTTGGTTACTTTCTCTTGTCGTTGAGACAAAATACCTGACACCCAAAGTGAAGGAAGGAGAGGTTTATTTCTTACAGTTTTGGGGGTTTCAGTCATTACTCAGCTGTTTCCAAGGCAGGGTGGTGCGGCTGAGGGGCAGCCCTTCAAGGTGGCTGCAAGTGGGAAGGACGAACCACACAAAAGAGAGAAAAAACATGCCTCCTTTCCAACCTTACATTGTATGTTGGCTCCACCCCTGGGTGGGTGCAGAACTCACACTGCCAATCCCAGCACTACACAACGAATCAATCACAAATGCTACATTCAGCAGCTTCCATGACTACATGAAGCTGGGTGGGGGCCATGTACTTACAAACCATAGCATCTGCGCTACCACTTCTCTCACTCTGCATCACCCCCTTCTTCATAAAGCTTTCCTTTCTCATCCTTCAAAACTCAGCAGCCATTACCTCCTCCAGGAAACCTTTCCTAACCTCTCACTACTATTTTGATTTTGTTTATTGTTCCTCAGCAATATTCATGCTCAGAATTCACATCTTTAGCAACTGTAACGTGACATTTAATGCTGTGCCTTGCAACCTGCATCTTAGGTTTTTTGAGAGACCAGGTCATGTTTGTTAGACTCTACAGTCTCCATGCTTAACATGGACACAGTATGTGGCACAAAAGAAAATAGAATTTATGACTGAATTAATAAAATGAATGGATGATTGAATTGTGCATATGTGTACAGTCTCACATGTATCCTCATAAATGTTATCTAAAACTTAATGCTAACTTACTCATCAACTACAACAAATTAAAACTTTGAAGTAAGTAGATGTTAGCTATCCTTTAAGCTTTTAACTGAGAAGTCATTGTGTAGTATTAGATTCTAGTCATTTAGATGTTTAAAAATGAACAAGCTATCCATTGTCCAGTCTGAATGTTTTGGTTACCCCCTCTGATGGCTAGTTGAGGATTCTCTCCATTTCTGGCAAGGTATATCAGCACTTAATTCAAGGACTTGTGCAATAGAGTCAAAGTTCAAATACTGTATTCATGTTTTTATGCTCTATAGAGCACAGCTTAATGGGATTCCAGCTATTACATTCCATCCACAAAACCATGTTAATTCCTAGAATAAAGGAATATAATCTATGTACTATCTAGCTTCCTGTCTAAAAGAATTGATAAACAAGATTTTCAGGATTAAACTGTCAAACTACATATAAATAGATCTTAAATCTAGAAGGAATTCACCTAAGAATTTTTTGCTCTACTAAATTTTTTTAATTTTAAAAAATTTTCATTAGTATGTGTTTGCTTTACATAATGATTACATTTATTTTGGGGAATTGGTGAATGCACACAACACATCCTAATTCCTTTTAATCCCTCTTTCTATCTCTTGTTCCTCTTCCCCTTTGCAAAAAAAAAATTATCTCCTTATTTTCAGTTATCTATCTTTTGTGACATTATAAAACTATGACCATTCTCAAAAATCATCATGACTCAGGGCAGAAGACTCAATACATCACTCTTCTATGGGGACTTTTATCAGATTCTGAAGAGTTGCCTTGTTTCCATACTGAGCAAAGACATGAAATCTCTGACAAATGAGGAAGACTTTGGACACTTCAGTGAGCATAAAACAACCTCCTGAGACAAAGGTGGTCATTTTCT
>RJWT010009351.1:0-25217 GCA_004365215.1 Cuniculus paca
TCTCCCTTTCCTTGGTACACTCATTAGTTTAATGGGCTTCCCCTCATTTCTGCTGGCCCCATAGACCCTTCTGAATCTCTGGCACATCCTTTGTTTTTTTCCTTTGCTTCAGCCAACACAGACCAATGACAGGCCCAGCGTGGCCCACCTGAGCTGTGGAATCTCTGCCACTTGTCCACACGGTGAGGGCAGCTTCTAGAGTCCAGATTCGAATTCCATTGTTCATATCATTCCTTTCAACAACCCTGTACCGATGAGCTCCAACGTGGCACGGTGACACTGGATCTCTGCCATGACTGTGTCCCTCCCTTTCTGCCTGTACCATCCTGCAAGTCCAGAGGGAGGGACTCTCTCCTCTTCTCATCTCTGCCACTACTTTTGAAACTAGGGCCTTTTCTCATGCCCAGCCTCAGGTGGCTCCAGCCTGGCACAACTGCACTCTGCTCTCACTTGACATGACCTTCTTTCCCATATCTCTCTGTGCCTTAAAAAAACTCTCTCTTATAATGACACAATTCATTGTAACTAAAATGCTCTAAATCCAGGATGTGTTCTTTCTGCAATCTTAAGCTTAATTTTATTTACAGTGACCTTATTTCTAAATAAGATTTCATTCATACTACTAGGAGTTATGACTTGCACAGTTTTGCAGGGGGGTATAACTTGGGAGGACTAGTGCTCTGCTTGTATTATAGATGCTGGTATTGTGAATGAAGTTAACAGAAAGACAAATTCACTGGCTTATGAATTGGGGAAACACAATGCATGTTGTAAGGTACAAATAACAGAATTTTCTGAGTCTGAAGACCAGCCCAGTTAAAGAGATTTCTCTCCTTCTTGTGACCAGGTCACTGCACATTCTTGAAGATTGCAAGATTTCTCTCTTTTTGGAAATCTTCAAATTAGAAGTCTCAGATTGCCTAAATCTGCCTCACTTTCATCCCTAACAATAAAAGATACTCATTCTTTGTCCCTTAGTGCTCTGACCCTCAGGGAGACTGGCTGTTTCTGATGCTCCTCACAGCGAGTAGCTGGAATCCCTCCTACTTGTGTCCCTATCATGTAGCTTAGGACCCAGCACCCAGGTGGCTCTCCCCAAACAGTTTTTGGAGGAAAGAATGGGAAACCCAGTGATATGCTATTCTGTACAGCTTGGGTTTATTTTGTTTGAAGACTGCAGCATCCTCTCCAAGGTCGTGTGTGAGTCTTCATTTGTGCACACACATTCCTGTGGCTAGATGGCGAGATATCAAAATCCGTCAGTTTTCACACTGTCCACCTAGCCAGCTGTCCTGCTCGGTACTGACATCTGTAAACAGGTCATTTGTATTCTTCTGTCACCTGCATGCTCTGAAGGAACATCCCTCGGGTTCACAGAAATTAGTTATCCTGCAGGCTGGGCAGATGATGGATAGGTGACTTTGTCACTGGCTGGGGTCCTTGTGGAAGGGCCGAGATGCCTCCCCTGCCCTGGCAGTGTGTCCAGGCGTGATTAGAAAGCTGGGGGTACAAGCAGAGCTGGCGCCCGTGAAGCCACCATGTCTCTCCCAAGAAGCTGTCTTTGGCAACCAAGGACTGCCACCGCACAGGACAGTCTGCGACGTCCTTCCCACTCCCTGCCCTCCCCAGAGAAGCCTGCGAGGAATGCAAACTGCGTGCCAGGCGCTGCCAGCCTGTCTCCCCAGCGGGGTCCTTCCCTGCCTACCTGTCCTGCCGCCTCTTCTTGTTCTCTCTTAAAAGCAGCCAAAGCAGAAATAATTCTGCTTTCAGATGTTGCCTGGGAGCAACACAGTCTACTTGCCTTGAAATTTCAAAATCCATTTGATTTGCTTTTCTAAATAATTTCTTGTTATTTAGGCATTTGTTGGCTGCATTCTTTGTCTCCCTCTTTCTGAGGGCTCAGGCAGAACCCTCAGCAGTTGTTGTGCTGTCTATAAGGGTTGAAATAACACCTTTTCCTGCTCGGTGGCTGGCCAGACAATGTCCAGCATCTGTCTCAGGGCTGCTGGACACATCTGGTCACAGCTCTGAACTTGGTTCTCCCCTGGGCCGTAGGAGACAGGCTCAGGGCCACCCTGCAACCTTTTGGAGAGTTCTAGACTCTGAAAAACACCCAGATTTCATTTTGTGTTTCGTCTTCTCTCTAGAAGACAAACAGTAGACTATCCCTTGTAAGCACAGTAAGGAACATGGTGCCTTAAGTGTCCTTTAGTGTAATATTCACAGGACTGTCAGCAAATGTGAGTAAGATACTCAGATCTCAGCGCCAAGGAGAAAAACACTTTTTCTGCAGCTCCCCTTCCTGATAAATATACACTTTCCCTGACTTACACATGTAACCCAATTCTTAAATCAATTGAGATGGAATGATGTGTTAGTTTTGTTAGGGCTGTTATATAATAAAATACCACAGTCTGGGTGGCTTAAACAACAGAAATTTATTTTTCCTTGTTCTGGAAGCTGGAAGTCGCTAATCGAGGCTGGAAGGTTGGTTTCTTCTGGCTGGTACCTATCTGCCTTCCTGCCTGGAGCTCACGTTTCCTTTTCTTCCTCTGTGTGTGTACCTCCCTGGTGTCCGTGTGTCCAGATTTTTTCATGTAAGGGCACCAGTTGCTTTGGCTTAGGGCCAACTCTAATAGCTTCACTTTAATTTAATTTTCTCTTTAAAGGGCCTATCTCCAAATGCGGAACTGTGGGTTAGCATTGCTTCCATATTTGAGTTCTGAGGAGATCCAATTTAGCCTGTGACAGATGTGCAAGCTTTTCCCCCAGAATATTCTTCTGTGTCAACCATTGCCAAAGACATTTATTCTCTTATTTGCACTTTCAGCATAATCTTGCATAGGTTGATTATCTACCTGGTCAGAGTCTTTAAGCCAGCTCAGCCCATCCACAGGTCATTCACAGGGGTGTCTATATCGATGGAAATTTTTCTGTAATATAATGCATTTGGGAGCTACACCTCTTACCTTTCCCCCTAGCACTGCAGCCTAATCCTTCACCTGTGCCCTCTGGTGTCTGCATGTTGTACCCTGCAACCCTCAGAGCTCTGGCACAGAGCTGGCCTAGGGAGAGCTAATATGTAAGTGAGCAAAAGGAAAGAAATGAAGCCAAGCGACTCTCTCAAGGCTGCACTGCAGCAAGTGACAGAGCCAGGATTCCGACCCTGGCTCGGCAGCCCCCAGACTACATTGGGAACAATTGGAATGAACAAAATCTCTGCTTAGAATCTTCTGGGTTTGACTGAGACCTTCAAAACATGATCTGAAGAGGTGGCCTTACCGATCTTAAATCTGTTAAGTCAACTAGTTTGTCAATTGGAGATAGAATCATTTCTTCTTTATTCGGCAACAAAAGTTCCTCTGCTCTTTTAGGAAGCAGCTTATAGGAGGAAATTTTTTGTGTTTTCATCCCTACACCACAATGATTCCTTTGATCAACTCATGTATTTTAAACTCTTGGGGAATCAGTCATTGAAATTTCTGACCTCAGTGAAAGTCAAAGCTCTTTATGGTCAGCATTTCTTATTTCAAAGGATAATTCAAAGGTTTTCTTCCTGAGCAGCTATAGGAACACATTGATTTGTAATTCTTAAAAAAGATACTGCTAGTGTCTCTGATTTTTTTAAACCATAATTCAGGGCCCTGTGTACTACTTTTTGTCATAGCCAAAATTGATTTTCTGAGTTTTTGCTTCTTTGGTGAATTGAAAGTTTCTTCTGGATCTGACTTTGATCTCTTCTGTTGAGAGCTCTTTCTAATTGATGAATTAACTAATTCAGAATCAGGTGACAGGCTTTTATGACAAGAAAAACCTCCCTTCCCCCCTACTTTTGTTCATCTGCCAGGAAGAAATGTTCTTGGAGTCCCTTGAAATGGCCAAGACTCAGCATGATAAAACATCTCCTCCTAGATATTTGTTAAATACTCCTATATTCTTTGGAACTCTAACATATGAATAGCATTAAATATAGATTTCTTGGCTCTTTATTGTTTATTAAAGCAATTTTATGGAGGTATAATTTACATAAAACACACACACACACTCACACACACACACACACACACACACACACACACGAGTCTTTGTTAGTCCAAGCAGGTTTTCTTCTCTTACTAGTTTACTGATAATTTTTATAAGAATATCAATTCTCTTAGCTTTTGTTTGTTATAAAGTCTACTTTGTTTTCATTTTTGGACAATTGATAAAAATTAGATTTGTTTAACGTCCATGTTTTTGTTTCAGTGAAGTTCACATGATATAAAATTAACCATTTTGAAGTATACAAGTGCACAGTGGCGTTTAGTACACCTACAAGTGTATCTTCAGCCATCATCACTATGTGGTCCCAAAACATTTTCATCATTCCAAAGGAGAGCCTGTACCCATTAAGCACTAATTCCTAATTCCTCCCTACCCACTGCCCCTATAAACCACTAATCTGTCTGTGTGAATTATTCTGGTTGTTTCCTATAAATGGAATCATGCAATGTATGACCTTTCCTATCCAGCTTCTTTGAGTTAACATTTTTGAGGTTAATTCACTTTGTAGCTCATCTCGGAACTTTACTCCTTTATGACTGAATAATATTCCATTGTATGGGTATACCACAATCATTTTATTCATTTACTGATGGGCCCTTGGGTTGGTCTTCCTGTTAACTATTGTAGATATGCTTCTACAAATATTTGTGTACATTTGTGAGAATATCTGCTTTCAATTTTTTTGGAAGTGGAGTTTAAAAATCTGATTTATTATAACCATTTTATTGGATGTGAAATGGTACAGTGGTTTGTAAACAAGAGTATTTGGCAAAATTTTGTTTTTGTTTGCAAACTCTACATCAGGTGACAAACACTGCTGTGGGGCATCTTTCTCACACAAGCACAAACATGCCCATCTTTTTCAAAACCAAAGAACAAATTAAGTTCATGAACAGAAGTGTCACTCTGCAGCATTGTGCATTTGATTTCCATTTCCTTAATAACTAAACAAAATTATCATTTTGATGTGGATTGCCTTAAATCTGAGGATGATTTGGAGGAATTAAGATTATTGCCATCTTCCAGAGGCAGCCCTGAGGCTGGGGTCCAGCCCCCACCCCACCTGCTCAGGGGACCTCTGGCTGATTTGGAGGAACACAGGCTGAGATGATAACTACTGAAGTAAACACACAACCTATTGCTTGTATCATTTGATTGATTTTGCAAGCCCAAAGCCAGTAGTTTAAGCAACTATTTAGAGGATAACAATACGTAATATAGTAACTATTGTGGATTTCCTACTGCTTTATCACTGATTTGTTTCATTTTATTGTTCCATTTTCTTCCCTTTAAAATAAAAAAGATTATTGTCATCTTAAAAACAAAGTATTCCAATATAGTTGAACACAGATCTTTCCATTTATTTAGATCTTTAATTTCTTTCAGCAATGGGTTTTGATGTTTTATAGGTTTTTTGTGTTTTGATTTTGTAGCTTTGTAACTTAGCTGTATTTATTTACCAAATCTAGTAGGTTTTTATGGATTTTTAAACTATATGTATATATAAAATCATGTCATTTGTATACAAACAGTTTTAATTCTTCCTTTTCAATTAATGTCTTTTGTTTGTTTTTACTTGTCTATTGCTCTGGTTAGAACTTCCAATATGATACCAAATACCATTATAAAAGTGGACCTTTTGGCTTTTTCTTGACATTGGGAAGAAAATTTTTATCTTGCACTATTGAGTTTGATACTAGCTATGAGTTTTTTATAGATATCCTTTATCACATTGAAGAAATTCCTTTTCATTCAAATTTTAACATGTGCTTCTGTCACGTGTCAAATGCTTTTTCTGTTATCAGTTGTGATTGTATATTTTATCTCCTTTTCCACTTTTCTAGTATAGTATATCACATTGACTGGTCTTTGTTGTACCACCTTTCCTTTCCTGGGATAAATCTCAGATGATTCACCTTCATTTTGAAGAATATTTTCCTAGTTATAAAATTCTAATTGGCAGTGTTTTCAAAACTGAAATACTTTACCACTTTTTTCTATTTTTCCCCTCTGACATGAAGTCTGCAGTCACTCTTCTTTTGCTTTCGGTTGTTCTACAGTTTTTCCATTGTTGCAGCTTTCCAAGATTTTGTTAAAATATTCCTTGGTACGATGTTTTGTTTTGTTTTGTGGACTTGTAAAATTATAGCTTTTATAACACTTAGAAAGGTTTTGCCCACAATTTATTCAAAAGAGGAAATAAAATGATTAAATGCTACATTAATATGTGTCAGTCTCCAAGATGAATATAATTATTATGCATTACAAATATATACTAATAAAAAAGAGAGTAAAAAGTTTCTATACTCATCCCCTTGCTCTGGGATTTCAGTTGCATGTATATTAAACTATGATATTGTCTTAGAAGTTAGCAAGGAGCTTTTTTTTTTATTTTTTAATTCTTTTATCTTTTTTTCCTTTGTGTATCTCCGTTTGCATAGTTTTTTTTTTTTTTTTTTTTCAAGTCACTGATTTTTTTCTAAAGCTTTTAATATTTTTTAATGCAGCAAGACTGCTGTGTTCTTTGTTTTCTCTCCCAGTGCTGTCATCCAGAAATTGCCTCCAGGCAAAAACCAGAGTGATGATAGTGCTCATCTTGACCAATTTTCTTTCTCAGGAATCACAGTCAGACACTGCTTGTTATCTAGTGCTTGAACATAATGCACTTGTATGTTTTATCCAGTTCTTAAATTGTTTAAAGATTGAGAAGACTTGGTGCTTGTTGTTGTATCAACTTTGCTCAGTGCTTGATTGATAGTTTGGCTTTGATTTTCCTTTACAGATTTTTTTTTCCTATTTTATTCATACAACATATATTTGCAATACATAAAAAATACATTCATGATAGAGAATTGGTACATACCCATATAGAATCTTATTTCTTTTTCACTTTGTCTTCTTTTTCTTACTAGTTATAGATGTGCCTAAATAATTATTTGACTCTGAAATGGATTGATGATTCACCTTCATTATAAAAAAATATTTTGCTAGAGATTCCCTGTAGGAGGTAGAGGATGTGTGAAATCAACAATTGCACCAAAAAATTAAAAAAAACCCAATGGTCTGTCTAAGAGCCTCCATCCCCAAAATGTGGGCGAGAATGTACTTACAAGGACTGATCAAAAATGTCCTGTGTGTCTAAATAAATGTACTACAGTGGAAGACACATTGCCATTAATTTTCCCCAATCCTCCCACTTGTTTTGGGCACAATTATCCCATTGTTCTTATCACTTTTTGAAGTAGTTCTAGAAAGCCTCTTTCTTGTATGTCTTTAGTTACATTATCCTGGTTGCCTCAATGTCATGAATCATTCAAAACATTTGTGGCGATTCCTTTTAAATTAAAACAAATGGTGCTTCCTCCTCAGCCTTATCTACTGCATCTGGCACTGGGTAACTTCTGGCTCTTTCATAAAATCAAAATGACTGTGAGAGTTACATATTTTGAGTTGATTCAGGACATCAAGGCATCCAAGACAGCACAACTAAAAAAATTCATGACAGAGAACTTCTGATAAGTGTTTTAGAAAGTGGGAAGAACTGAGGTATTAGTGTGCTTGAAGCTAGGAGGAGTATTTTCAGGGGGATTAATGGCAGTATGTCTGTTACTGTCATAATAAGTTAAAAATTTAAAAGCATTCACCATGCTTTTGATCATACTGCTTATGTCACTACTATGGTTTTAATGTCTCCATCAAAAGTCACGTGAAATTTAATACCCATTGTTGGGTTAGGAGAGACCAAGTGAGACTGTTATGAGGCTGTTGAGTCAGGAGGATATCCTCAAGGATAAACTAATTCGTTGGTGGATTAATGCATTAGTGAATTCATGGCTCACTGTTGGATGGGCTTTATTATGAAGGGGAATTTTTATAGTAAAGGAGACTTTCATTATAAAAGGAAACTTTTAGTCAACTTTGCAATGTTACAATAAAATAATGGAGGCAACTAATTTACACAGCGAAAAGACTTATTTGGCTTACAATTTTGGAGTTTTGAGGGTTTGGTGCCTGTATCAGCTTAGCTCTGGTGAGGATGGTGAATGGTGGACATCACGGAAGGTGCATATGTAGGAATGAAATGCTCACGTCTTGAGTAGGGGCAGAGAGAGAGTTGAATAAGAGTCTAAGTTTCCACAGCCCCATTCAAGGGCATGGCTCCGTGACTCACTGATGCCCATGAGGCCCCATCTCTCATGGGAGGTCCACAACACCTCTCAGTAGCACCTCCCTGGGGACCAGGCCTTCTGCATAAGGACTGTGGGTATGCTTATCTTATTCAAATCATGGCAGGAGCTCTTTCTGGCTTGCTGGGTCTGTCTTGCTGTGTGATACCCTCTGGCATGTCATGGCCCAGCAGGAAGGTCCTTACCAGATGCTAATCCGACACCAGTGCGGTTGTAGTAGTTTAGTTTAGCTATTATGAGTCGGCACTCAGGGCTGAATAATGATAGGGTAAGATAAAGAAAATAGTCCACTGAGTTAATAGCTGATTCAAGCAGCTAGTTCAGCATAGAAATGTAAAAGAATACACAAGAACAAAGGACAGAAGGTTAGGATAGGAATGGAGAGATGAGGACCTTTTCTCTCAACAAAATTACTTATGAGTATGCTAAATTAGCTGATGGCTCCTTTCTACGCCAAGACTTTCAGAAACACTAGAAATACAAAATAGCCAGTTTCTTTTTAACTCAGTTTTCTTTGAAATAAGCCCCTCCCCATACTCTGTTTATTCGTAGAAGAGCAGGACAAGCAAATCAATTAGAACTTCTGTTCAGAATCTCCTCATGGTGGGCATTCACCATGAGCTTTTATCTTATTTCCAAAAAATGCCTCCTAACTTCCTCCTTTTGGTTCACAATTTCATTCTTTGACTTTGCAATACCTTGAGCTCAGTTTCACCATGAGCTCAATAAATCCCTTTTCTTTATAAATGTCCAGTCTGTGGTATTCAGTTATAGCAACAGAAAATGAACTAAGCCATTCACATCCAAGTGAGTCCTCTGGACAACCTATTGACTTCCATGCCACCTGCTTACAGGAAGCAAAAGCTGGTCCCTAACATTCGAAAGACTCTATTACCAATAGGTAAAAGTCTTCTTAGGTATTGTCTTATTGCTTCTACTCATTTCAAATATCTATAGATTTAGGGATCACCATAAGCAATTTTGTACAAATCATTTAGAATATTAAGAGGAAACATAACATCAAAGGGATTAGAAAGATAGGTCAACAAACTTTTTTTTTAAAGAGCAGAATATATTAATTAAGAGAAAGAAAGCTTCTGTCTGAGAGAGAGACAGAAGAGGTCCCGAGCGGGTTGCCAAAGACTATCTTTTCTAGGGACTTTTATAGAGTAAACAATGGGCACAGAAAAAGCAAAATTTGAAGCATAAAAATTTGTTTCCTAAGGGAGTCCCAGTCCAGAGTCTATGAAACAAAAGCAAACTCTTATCTCCATCCAGTGATCTCGGTGGAAAACCTCCAAATGATATAGGGGAACGAAACCCCCAACCTAATATATGTCCAGGAGTTTGTGTTCTCTGAAACAGAGGAATGAATTTTAGGAACAACAGAGATTGAGAGCAGAATATATTTATTGAGAGAAAGAAAGTTCCTGTCTGAGAGAGACAGAAGGGGTCTCAGGTAGGTTGCCCAAGGTCAACTGGTTTAAAAATTATAAAATATCGCGCCCCTGCTACATGGTAGATATGCTATACACATGTAATATTTCTACTTTCCAAAATCATGCTTAAAAACGAGTCTAATTCTCATTTTACTGAGTCAGGAGCAGTGAGATAAAGCACTTCTGAGGTCTCAGGCTTAGTAACAGGCAGAGCAAGAATTTACATTTCTATCAGATGTGCTCAGAAAGTGTCGTTCTTTCCACTGCCTCAGATTGATATCTGAGGCTTCTGAAAAAGGCACAAAGCCAGCGGGTTTGCTGATCTCCCGTGTTAACCGTGGAGGAACGGCCATCATTCTCTCTGCAGCGGTTCCCTGCTGCTCCTGTTCCCCTGGCTCACTCTGCTACTAAGGGCTCTAACAGAATTCTCACATGAAAGGATTCTCTCATCTCAGCTCCATTCCCTTTATGCCTTTTGAGGTGTTTTTTTTGTCTTAGGCCCCAATTCTTCTCCTGATGGCTTTCATTCTCCTTCCATCACTCTTTATGAATTACTTTCAGGAATAACAGAGATTCCTCAAGGAAAAACAGCAGGGATTCCAGGTTCCGCATGGGTAGTATTTATATTATTCACTGGCTTACACTCAAATTTTAAAATACTCATGTCAGTAATCACACTCAGTAAAATTATATTTAACGTCAAAATTAAGTGCCCTTTGTTAGTAATGAAACTAATAAAGTTTTCAGTAAGCCTATATCTGTGTAGCTATTGTAATGGTTAATTAAATCATGTTATTTCCCTCTGCCTATTATTTGAAATATGATATGAGAATAGTAGGTTGTCATTTGAAAACACTTTCAATAGTCTGAGATTGAAAGAAAGCATCTCCGGTACCGGAAACAAATAGTCTGCCTGCAAATGACTTGCAGTATGGGATTTGGAGGTCTTATTCAAAAACGCATTTTTCTTCCTAGTTTCCCAATTGACAGTCATATTAGCTCCTGACTTTTGGCAATGGCCCATCTCCAGTTATGCTAGAAGCAAGCCTGAAAACAGAGAGATACCATTTTCCTTCTTATAAGAAAAGCTTACTGACTGGTTACTAATACTCAATGAATGGGAAAGTTGCTCCATTTCCATAATCTATCAGCAATTTTCTGAGACCAGCAAATTATTTTTTGGCCAGAGGTAATGAGCTAAATTTGAAAACATAAATATTAATATTTCTAGAAATAATTTAATGATGGACAATAAACGCAAACATAGTAATGGCTTGTTTACTATTTATTTTGATTACCTAATTTATCTTTCTCTAGGAATTCAAAATGATAGTTGTAAAGTGATAGTTATCTATGTGCTACTTTTATTTCCTTGTTTTATTTTAGGTTCCTTAAGGCAAAACATTAACATAAGTTACCTCTGCCTCTGGCAGCATGTGTGAAAAAATAGCAGACATCTGTAAATTCTATTTAAATTAAAAGAAACTCAAATTATTTCATTTCCCAAAATATTTTTAGAAATACATGTTCAGTTCCATACAGATAGTCTCATGAGCTTATTGAGTATTCTGTACTATTTATACACTTTTTTTTTACAAAAATGAAAAATTTTAGCACAATATAAAGCATACAACAAATGCTTACATTCCTGTGACACAGTGTTAACAATGCTTAATGCGTGACTATGTTTGTTTCCTTTAAATGGAAACAATGGTTTATAATCATTTTTTAAAATAGTTCTTGCTCTCAGTTCACTTCTTTTTATCTTGGAGTTTATCCTTATGTGATGCCTGTTAAAATATACATTTGGATTGTATCAATATAAATTATTTTACTTCACCTTTTTTCTTTGCTGTTTAGTACATAATCTTAAATGCACAGTTACTTTCTTTCAATAATCTGAAGCTGCTACATAATTCTTTTCTGACATCAGTTGTTTTTTACTGCTAATCTTTGGTTAGTCTAATTTCATTCCATGTTAAAAAGAACAGTGTTTTCTATTGAGGTTTTTGGTATTTTACTTATTCATTATGATAGCTGCACTCTTCTTTTTGTTTATCTTGCGTTGGATTAATAAGTACAAATCTTCCTTATTCTGAACTTCCTTTTCATTTATCTCTTATAAATTCTGGAAAATTCTTAGCTATATCTTAGAATAGTACCTTGTGTCAATACTTCTGTTCTCTCCTGAAACAATGTTTAATGAAAGATGTTTTATTATCTCTCTTCTGTATTTTCTACCTACTCAGGTGTTCCAGTGTATCAGGTTAGTCCCTTGAGCATTTTATTAATTATTTCGTTAGCTGTGCCTACCTACTGTTTAACTTGTCAGCTGAGATTTTACAGTATAGATAAATTTAAATTCTTTCTAGAGGTATTTAACCATCTTAACTTTTGAACCTATGTTTGCTAATTCTGTGCTCATAAGTTTTTAGGGCATTAAGTTTGCTTTTGGTTGTTTCTACTGGATTCTACTTGTGAAAGATGATGTCTTTGTGAATTTTATAAATCAGGATTGTGAGTTTATACAACATATGGTGGGTCATGATTTGTGGAACCATGCACATTTTGAAGATGGTACATTCTTTCAGAGAGTGCATGCATAGCCTTATGTAGATACTATTTTAGGGCAATCTGTATGTTCATTTGTCATCTTAAGGGATCTCAGATGGTATAGACAGTGCAAATTCAAACTCCAGATGTATGTGTATATGGAGTTCTCTCTGGGGAGACTTTTGGTTTTTTTAATCAACACGTTAATATGGGGGCAGACAAGAGGCCTTGTCATCTCTCTGGGATAGTAGATGATGTTTCTGCAATTCACCATTTTATGGAGGTTTTAGCTCATCAAGAGTTCTGGCTTCTTGAGGCCTTCAGTTCTAATTTCTTGCCTTTTATGAGCCCAAAGACTCATTCCAGTCCCTGTGAGGCTATTAGAGTCCATGTCCCTTGGTAATCAGGAAATGCACCTTCATTCCACATGACTGACACACTAACTTCTGCTTACTATTTCTTTTTAAGAATCTTCTTGTTTGGACCCTTGAGAATACAGTTCTTTGGATATATTTATTGTATTTTCCAGAATTTCTGGTGCTTTGTAATGGAAGAGAATATTTTCAGTTATTTGTAGCACACTGTGGTGCCAGAAATGGATGATGTTCATTGGGTTTTCTATATAGATGATTTTATTTTCTGCATCAGTGACACTTTTATTTCTTCCCTTCAAAAAACGTGTATTTTTTATCTTATTTAATTTGTTAGGAACTTCAGTCTTGCACTTAATAATAGTCAGAATTCAGAATTATGTTGGGTGAAGATTTGGGGAAGATTTCTTTAATCAAATAAAAGAGTCCTCTTCTAATTCCAATATGCAAAGTTTTTTAAGAAAATCATGAGTGGATTTGAATTTATTGCACACCTCTTCTGCATATATTAAGATCATTTTTCCACATTAAGCTGAATTTTCTAAAGTTGAGTTTTTCCAAGTTATCAAAATATTGTTAGTTTTTCTGTAAGTTGTAAGTTTTATTTCAAAAACAAAACAAAACAAAAAAAGGATAAAAATGATACAGAATTTCAACAAAATAGAAGGGAATTAACAGTAGCTAATATATTGGATGTTGTTATCTTAGAAGTACTTCTATTTCTAAGTTGAACTATGTTTTTACTTTTGAGATGAACTCAGGTTGATGATGATGTAATCTCCCCTAACATTTTAGTTTGAAAAATTTTAAACATATTAAGGAAAGCAGAAATGAAACATGTAGTGAACAAACATATATGTTTCATCCAGATTTGTTAACTTTTTGCCATGCTATATATAACTTTCTTCTCCTTCTCTGTCTATACACACACACATAGCCTCTCTCTCTCTCTCTTGCTCTCTCTCTCTTCATTGAATGATTTAAAAGGAACTTACAATCATTGTTGCACTTCTAAAAGCTTTAGCATGTATTTTCTAAGGATATCATTCAATAGATCTATACTTCAACAATGGTTGAAAATATTAAATGAAAAATGTCAAAAATAAATACTTCACTAAATTTTAAATTGTGCACAATTCAGCTGTCCTTCTGTATTCTACCTGAGACTTAAATTGTCACTTTTCCCAACACATTCATGCTGTGTCTGCTACTCAGCTGTTAGTTACCTAGTAGCATCTAGGTTATTGATCAACTGTTGTATTATTACAATGCTTGTGTTCAAGTAATACTTATTTTACTTAATAACAACTCCAAAGCACAAGAATAATGATGTTGAAAGCTGAGCTATGCCAAAGAGAAGTCATGTTTAAGTGAACGATGAAAATTCTTGAGTTTATCACAGATATGTACATATAGGATGTAACATAGTGCATAGGAAGTGTGGTATTATTTGGATTTTCAGACATTCAATGGTGATCATGGAGTGTAACACAGACAGGAAGGGACCACTGTGTGCAGTCATTCATGATGGATGTGAGTTGCATGGCTGTGGTGATTCTGAAAGAAGAATACTTAGAAGTAAAAATATGAAGTCTCTTAAAAGTGTTGCCACTGGACATTAATGTCACAATAGATTATGCCAGGACAAACAGTGGAAAGTTAAGCATCAAAGTTGGTGCTGAAAGAAAGGAGATGTGTCAGGACACCATATATGAAGCACACTGGCATGATGAAGGATTTGAAGTAGGCTGGATAAATCTGAGTCATTTATAGGAAAATGGTTGCACCTTGAGACCATAATGTTAAGTGAAATAAATCAGACTCAAATTTAAATATCATATGGTTTCTCTTATATGGAAAACCCAAAATATAAATAAAGAGCAAAATAAAAGATAGATAATAGAAAATAGGGAGATTTTCCCAAAAGACAAGGGGACAAAGAGATGGAGGGAAGAGGGAAAGGGGGGAAGGGAAAGGAATGAAAACCATAATTGAGATGTGTTATATACATGCACTGCAAGGAATGTGATCTTTGGGTAATGCAAACATACACTAGCAGTGATTTGAAAAAGAAGAGGACCAGCTGGAATTTTTGTTGTTTTGCTAGTTTTCAAGAACAAAAAATGATCTTTCATCTGACAACTTCTAGGCACATACTTATTGTTTATTTTGTTTGAATGTTTCCAGGAGCTAGATATTCTAAATAAAATTCTTCTCTTGGGTCTGATTTAGAACTTTCATATTAACTTTTCATTTATTACATTCCTGTAGTGTCAAATTCTTCTTACTTTGTCATAGTAAAGAGACCTCTTTTTAAGTCCTATACAAACTTCCCTAGAGTAGTCAGAACCTTCTTATTCTTCATAAGATTCAAAATAAGTCACTTAACGCATAGTTTGGTGTCAGTTTTGCAATTTCTTGGTAAAATGTATAGCTTTACTTTTAGCCTGTTTTAGAAGAAGATAAGCAATTGGAAACGCAACACATGGAAGTGGGGAAAAATAATTTTCTCTTTGTGTTGAAACCATGCTGTTTCTTTTGGTAGTTAAAGAAAAAACATTTCTGCAGAGAAACTTTCTTGTTACAGTAATACATCCCAACAGTTAGGCTTGAAGGAGGGCAGTGTTCCACACTATCTACTGGGGACAGGTGAGCTATGAATAGGCTGGTTGACACTGGGCCTGGTCAAGAAGAGAACTGAATCAGTTCATTGGCAAAATTCTGTGCCCATTAAATGCTTTGAGCAAAATGCTGAAACAAGGGCCCTCTTTATCACCAGCAAGAAACAGAAGGGTGTTGAGAAAAATTGAAAACTTAAATGACATGAACATTCTAAAGAAAAATGACAGACCAGCATAATTGATTTAAAAAAGAACAAATTGAGAACCTGCATAGACCAATAATCAGAAAAAAACCTGTAATTAAAATTCCTTCCTCAACTACTTATGAGCCTCCTAAAAATTGTAGGCCTATATTATAGGCAAATTTTTATTAATTTTTTGGGAAAGTCAGAACATGTAAAAATATCTACTTAAAAACTTAAACAGAACTGAAGCTCTCTGACTATTTTATTACCTTGTTATAAAATCTTTTAAAAAAGACAATATGAGAAAACAAGATTATAGGCCAGGGAATTGATTCTAATGGTACATTACAAATGATCATCATAACCAAGTTGGTCTGTTGCAAAATAATTATATTGTTCAACTTTAGAATATCTGTTAATATAATACTCTACATTGCCTGGAGATTAATAAAAGAAGAGCCATAGGAAGAAAAAAAGTATTTGCTAAAATTCAACATCAACTTAGGATAAATCTGCTAGCCACAGAAACTTTTAGCAAACTAAGAGCAGGATGGAACTTCACTAATTTAGTAAGGAATATCAGGAATCAAAGGTAAAACATAATGTTTAATGGTCAACTCTTGGAGCATATTCCTGTTAAATTTAAGGATCAGACAAGATGCTTGCTGGTGCTGCAGTTGTTTATCATTAAGTTCAGGCTCCTATCCTTTCAATAGGAAAAAGAACTGAAATGACAGATATGAAGATTGGAGAGAAAGAAAACACTGTTATTGCTTTAAAATATTGCTGCCTCTTAAGAAACAACCTAAGCAAAAAAATTAAAAAAAGAGCAAATTCTTTGGGCTTAAAGAAGACCTCAACAATATCCTAACATTGATAATTATTTTTATGCCATTAGTAACAATTGAAAAATACCATGGAGAGACACTGCTCAGTGGGAAGGCAGAGGCAGGCCCTACTCTGTACACATTCCAACAGACAAAGCAAGACACTGCTTGCTGGTAATCAGCTCAGAGGAAAGGCAGAGGCAGGCCCTGCTCCCACGCACACTCCAGCAGCCCTCGGGATGCTTCTGCCCCAGGTAACCAGCAAGGGCTGGTAAAAAAAGAAGTGGGCCCTGCACCAGAGCACCCAGTGGGCACCATTGGATACCCATGGTGAGCACTGGCCAGGAAAACCAATCATGCTCCAGAGAAATTGTAGCCAATGTGGTAAGTGCCCAGGATCCCACTACCCGCTTGTTTAGAAAATGTCAAGATGAAGAAGCAAAAGGCAGTCCCAGGACTCCAACCCAAGCAGAGCAAGTCCAGGAGATGAAAACATGGAAGAGATCGAAAGTCACACACCTGAAGTTGCTGCAGTGAAAGCAACTGAAGAGACAACTCCATGAGGCTATAAAAGAAATTAGAACAGAAATACTATCTCAGGTAAAAGAAGAAATGAAGAACATAATAAAAGAATTGCTAAGTTTCTCTAAAGAAGACCTAGATAAAAAATAGAGGAGAAGAGGAAAATGAGTGAAACCATGAATGAACAATATAAGGAGATTTCGAATCCATGAAACAGATTCAAAGAGATATCCAGGAAATTAAAATCTCCATTGAAAGCTGGAAAAATCTCTTGAAAGAAACTGAAGATAGACATTCAGATCTTGAAGACAGGTGTGCAGCTTGTGATCGGGAAAGGAAAGACCTTTTAAAAATAATGAGGAACCAGGAAATACCAATTGAATGACTGCAAGATGACGCAAAGCGAAATAATTTGAGTGATAGGTATGAATGAAGAAGCAGGAGTCAACACAAAAGACGTTAAAATTCTATTTACAGAAGTACTAGCCAAAAACTTCCCAAAGATGGGAAAAAGACATGTTATTCAGATAAGTGAGGCATATAGAACTTCAGCTAGCCATAACCAAAGTAAATCTACACCCCCACATACAATAATCAAGATCAGAAATTCAACACAAGAATAGAATATTAAAAGCTGTTAGAGAAAAGAAGCAGATCACCTATAAAGAAAAACTCATCAAAATCACAACAGACTTCTCAACAGAAACCATCAAGTCAAGAAGAGCTTGGATTGAAATGTTTCAAGTCCTGAAAGAAAACAACTTTAAACCCAGATTGATGTACCCTGCAAAACTATCTTTCAAAATTAATGGAGAAACAAGACACTTCCATGACAAAGAACAATTGAAGGAATTCATGACTGCCAAACCAACCCTACAAAGAATACTGAAGGACATTTTAGAAAGAGATAAAAAAGACCATAGTTCCAGGAACAATGGCAGAGGGGGATCACCAAGCGGGACAGACAATAGAATGGAGGGGAAAGGTACACAGCCAATGGCAGGAAAATAGCATGGCAGAGATGAGCCAGTGCATGTTGGTCATGACCATTAATGTAGACAGCTTCAATTCACCAGTGGAAAGAGGCACAGGTAGAGTGAATCAGGAGACAGGATCCATCAATATGCTTTATCCAACAAACAGATTTAACTCAAAAGGGAATTCATAGATTGAGAGTCGGGGAGAGAGAACAATGCTCTGTGTGAGAGGGAACCAGAAAAAAAAAAAAAAACAGTAGGGGTAGCTTGCCCTTCCACTGCAGAATGGAAAGGAAATGCCATTTCTATACAATGGAAAGCTACTCAGCTATAAAGAAAGACAATCTTGAGACTCTTGTAGGTAAATGGATACAACTTGAGAGCATGCTTATGGGTGAAAATGTTCAGAGTCACATGGGTGAACATTGTATTGTCTCCCTAGTATAAAAAAGTGGGGATATTAGTGGGATCCAAAATACAAAATAGAGGTTGTGAAAGTGAAAGGGGAGGAGATGTCTCCAGGGGGAAGGCAATGGCTATTGTTAATCTATAATTCTGTTTTGAAGCCCTGTATTGTTCTTGTGGTTCTGTTTAACCAAGTTTTATTGTTTAGCTATGTTTGATTTTATTATATTTGATGGCGTGGACAGCTATTGCAAAAATAACAAAATGGATTATAGCAGCCATCATTGATTTCCTATTATCTTGTTCCAAAATCTTTATTGCTTTACTTGTTTTCTTTTGATTGATTTTATTCTATTTTGCTTTGTTTGATTTTGTTATGTGTGATGGTGTAAGCAGCTACTTTGAAGATAAGATGCATCATGGTAGCCTTTGTTGTATTCTCACACTCTTGTTTGAAGCCCTGTGTTGCTGTCATTGTTTTCTTTTGATTGGTTTTATTCTATTCTGTTTTATTTGATTGTATTCTACCTGAAGGTATGGGCAGTTATTTTGAAGATAGCAAGAGGCATTATGGTATCCATTATTGATTTCCTTTCATCTTGTCTTGAAGTCTTGTATTATGTTCATTGTTTTGTTTTGATTGACTATTCTATTTTGTTTTGTTTGATTTTACTATGTCTGATGAAATAAACAGCTACTTTGAAGATAGCAAGATGCATTATAGTAGCCATTGTGGTATTTCAAACGCCTTGTTTTGAAGTCCTGTATTGCTTTCATTGTTTTGTTTTCATTGGTTTTATCCTGTTCTGTTGTGTTTGATTTTATTATGCCTGATGGTATGGGAAGTTATTTTGAAGATAGCAAGGGGCAACATGGTAACCATTGTCTGTTTATTTTTATTTTATTTTGAAGTCTTGTATCATATTCTTTGTTTTGTTTTGATTGAATATTGTTTTATTTTGTATTTGTTTTATTCTCTTCAAAAAAAAAATACCGTGGAAAGAAACCACATCTAAAAATGTATAAATACTTTTCGAGAGCTAGTCAAGTACAGCCTAATGGAGAGTTAAAAAAAAATTGTCTTCAGCATAAGGGGAAATATGAAACCAGAAAAAGAGTTAAATAACTGAAGCATTTTCGATTTCTTATTCCACTGTTGTTCTGGATTTAGACTCCTGCTATTGAAGGATGCCTTTGTTTTGTTAATTCTTATAATTCTCACCCATGAGGCTTGCAATCGGAATGCATTTCCTAGTCATTGGCCTGGTCATCACTGAGCCTGAGCTCTGCAAGGGTCTTACTGAGATGCTGGCATCTTTGTGTCTCCAGTGCTTATCATGGTGTTGGCCCTGTTGGCGCACAACGGCATATCTGAATTGAACTGTTCACACTTGGATAAGGAGTCTTTTTCTATGTGCCTATTTTTATGACTTTTTAAAATGTGCTTGCTCACATGACTCACTGTATATTGAAGTGCTCCATGTGGTGCTCTATACATATGGAGGCTGCATGTGATAATTTAGATATTGCATAATGCTATTGGGTCAAAAGCAAGACAATTTTGAACACATGGAGAAGGCTTTGCTGCAGAAGCTTTAAGGCATGAACACAAAATTTGTGATTAAATGTGCTTTTCTCAGGAAAAAGCTGAGTAGAGTGAATCTTTAAAATACTAACATCAGGCCTACAAGCTAATATACCTATTCAAAGATTCTGTGTAGTTCTTTAATACTGATTGTGAGATGCATGGTCATTCATTTGGAGACTTTTCCTCTCGAGTTTTTGTTCTGAAGTAATCAAACCAGGATTGAGTTTCCTACTCCTGTTTTCTTCCTTAGATGATCTCTTTTAGTTGCTCCTGATGGAAGATTGCTTTCTATAAGATGCGTGAATCTCAGGAAGGGACACAGCAAGAGAAATGAGTTTTGCTACACAACTTTCCCAGTCCTTGTGACTAGGCTAGCAGCCTAATTGCATTACCCTTGGCTTTATCATTTCTTCTTGATTCTGAGACACAATCATAACAATATATTGTACTTATATGCTGTTGCATAGTTTGTAATTTTTCCTAGTATTTTTCAAATTAAAAACAGTAACAACTGTAACAACATCTCTCCCATTTAAAAAATCTTACTTGGCAGTTTAAAATAAATAATCAGATCAAAGGGCCAGAATGCTTTGTTTAATGTGTGCGTAGTAGAGGATATGAAGGAAATTATATTTCAGAGCCCTGAGATTTCTGCCTCTTGGAACTACATGCAGGAAGCTTCACAACCCGTGACATTTGTTATTACCACCATCCTTCAAACTAGATTGGTCAGGCATTTTCATTTCAAGTTTTTCAAGCAACTGAATTTAATCACCTAGTAGGTAACAAAGGTCAATCTGAGGCCTACATCTCATCAGACTAACCCAACATGACAGGTAATTACAGTTTGGGCAGAATGAATCTTACATGTAAAATGAATAGCACTACATGCATTTTAGTTAAAGTTATAATAGTCATATATCTATTTTTTTCTTCAGTAAAAAATTCATCCAGATTAACATGAATTATGGTACATCCTTTCAATGGACCATTTTGCAATCATTAAGAAGAATAAGGCACTTTATATGTGTGGATAGAAAATAATTTCAAAGATCCATTGTTACACTCTTTAAAAAAAAGACAGAACAGTGTCTTTTCATAGGATAGTGTACTATATAAATTATTTTATGTACCATTATGTCTGTGTCTTCCTAAGGCTTGTTTTCTGACCCTCCATTCTGTCAGGCTCCCCCTTATATGATTTTATGTTGTTGTACACCATATCTTTAATTTATTCATGAATTTGAATTGTTCAACAACTTTTTGGTAATTATCAGATTATTGTCATTGCCTTTCACAAGACTGCAAGCTCTGGAAAGTCAGGACCATGTCTATTCTTTCTCCTTTGTTCTATCAAGAAAAACTATTGAACTCTTAAAAATCAGCACCAGAAGTTACTGGATGTCCTTAGCATGATGGGCTTCAGCTAAAGACCTTCTAAAAATTATCTAACTATGAGTCTATTTGCTTATTTTTCTACTGATTGAGCAATTATGTATGTGCAGAAGTAAGCTACAGGAAACTGACTGTTATGCAAATGCCTCTTGGTTATGAAAACACACAGAGCTAGTCTGGTAGTTCATGTCTTACTGAAACTGCAACATGCAAGTATATTTTATTGCCATGTAGGATATTAAACATTTTTGTATCCATTAGTCAATTAATTTCAGCATTCTTGAGTCTACCTATGTATCTTTCAACTTTTTCTTTGAACTAATTTTTCTTATTTTGCTATTTCCTGTTAGAAAGATCGGAGATGTCACCTTCCTTGCAGCAACATGAGACTCTGAGAAGGAATCTAGCGCCTCTGTTATCCACAGCGGTAACTGGGTAGCGCTGCTTGCTCAGGCTGACACCAGGCTGGCTAATGTGATGAAAGCCAGGGACTTACCCTGAGCACAGGGGGTTGTAACACATGGAGAAAAAAAATTCAAAATTATGAATCTTGGAGATCGCATAGCAGTGAGAACATCTACCCCATTCTTCCCTATAGAGAAAAACAAGAGATTATTTTATAAATGATTGTCTTTAACTCAGAATTTAAAGAGTTCATCTCTTTAAGGAGGAAAATGTTGCTACACTAGAAAGTGAACATTTGGCTCTGGGAGAGAGAAGGAAAATGTTATTCATCTCCGACACCCACCATAAAGCAACTAATGTGGAACAGAGATGAGCAACTCTATGTGGAATACCCTGAATGGTTCCAGGGAGAAAAACAGAGAGATTTCTTACTGTGACAACATGTTATTTAAAATGCACAAGAGGCCCATACCATGGAGGGATACTGAGTCCTAGAGAAAATATTAGGATTGCCTTTCAACAGTTCTTTCAATGAATTGTAAAAGTGTTTGACATTCATTTATTTTGTAGTCATGCAAGACTCAGAATTTTTAAAGTTACATTTTATAAAATCCAGTGTCTTATATAGTACCAGAATATGGAAGATGTTCAATAAATATTTATTGAACAAATAAATAATGAATACATAAAAAGGTAAGAGGTAGCATTTTTCTGCTTTCAAAAAATGATCCTGGAACTTTAATGATTTGATAATATTAAAGAAAACATCATTCTTGGCTTTTTTCTAAACATTGCTAATTGGGTTCCATTATTCTAGCAACGAGTATACTCCACTTTGCATTTATGTCCTGTATTCTTTCATTTATTTTGAAAAGATGATCCTTTAGCCATCACACATCTGTACCAACTGGCAGCAAAGGAGGGCTTGATGATCACAGTGATGCTTTGAGAAGGATAAATGATCTAAATATGTAACTTCCAAATTCCTTTGACTATGCTGTCTATTGATTTGGTCTCTTTTGGCTGCAAATGACTAATCATTCAAACTACTCTGAGCAAAAGAGAAAATACTTTAGAAGGATAAAAGACTGCACTGTGCAATTTGAGGGCAATGAAGTGGTTAGAATGTGGGACTAAGATGAAGATTGCGAGGCTGCAGGGAATGCAGAGATACTTCCTGTTGTGTCATTTCCACTTCTTGCTCTGTGTGTCTTTTTCTTCACTCACTGATTTCTTCTTAGTTGTATGGCCTCGTGTACAATGGCTGTACCTCCTGTTTCCAAGTAACAGTTACTTATTGCAGACCAATGATGCAGCAGAAAATAGATTCCTTGCTCTCTCAGGCTAAGGAATTGCTTTCTGAATTCCCAGGAAGGGAACTGATGGCCCAACTGTGCCAGGGACCTAGTCAATGAGACCATGGGGTTTAGGAGATGGGGTGTGGGCACCAACACAATATAGAAACTTGTCAGCTTCTGAGTAACCTTGGTTAGTAGGGAAGAAAAGTAATTTCTAGGAAAGTAGAATTAGACAATTCAGTAAGTGTTCACTAGAGTAACTTTTAAAAACTATTTGTGAAGAAAAGGAGACCATCAACCCAGCAAACTAGGAAAGCATAAAACAGGGCAAATGCACCATCTGCTAATTAAGAAAGAGAATGAAGAATGTAAAGTTGTGCAAAAACAGAATAAATGAGACTCAGAGGGAAAATGGAGAAGGTGGAAATTTTCCAGTGAGGTGATAATGGTCCTTGTGTTTTCCTAGAGGTGATGGGGAGTCTAATGAACAAAATTCTAAAAACATTTTGTCAACTCTCATGTGCAGTTCAAGAGAACTTTCTGCAATGGTGGAAATTTCCCAAGTCTGTACTAGCCAATTTGATAGTCCACTAGCTACTAATGAGCTGGAGAAAATGAGTTTTAAATTTTATTTAATAAGTTTAAATTTAAATAGCCACAAGCATTTAGTGGCCATCAGTTTGGGCAGTGCAACCTCATAACTGAGGGGATGATTAAACAGACAGTGGCCACGCTCTATGTAAAGTAGGACTGTGTCCCACAAATGGTAGTAACCTGCCCAGGAAACTAAGCCAGGAAGCCCACCTGTTATAAGTCGTTCATCCAGAAGTCAAACCACTATCCTAGGTAATAATTCAGTAGATCAAACAATCACAATGGCCAGAACTTTTTTTTTTTTGTCTCTACTTCTAGTTTAGGACCAACAAGAGAAAGCCAAACATGTATATCTAACTAATTATATAATATATCTCACTTGTCTTAGTTACAGTCTCATTTCTGGGGACAAAATACCCAACACTCACAATTTAAAGAGGGTTTATTAGGCCTGTAATGCTCTTTTGTTTTATCTGGTTTTATATTACTTTGTTGTGTTTGAGTTTATTGTCTGTGAATGTGTGAACAATCATTTTGAAGAAAGCAAGAGACACTAGGGTAACCATTGTTAATCTCCTGTTGTTATGTTTTGAAGACCTGTATAGCTTGCAGTGTTCTGTTTTGAATGTTTGACTCTATTCTGTTTTCTTTTGCTTTGTTTTGTTTTATTCTATTCTCTTTAAAATAAAAAAAAAAAGAGGGTTTATTTTGGCTCATGGTTTCAGTCCATTGTCTGCTGGCTCCAAGGCAGAAATGGTGGAAGGTCCGTGGTGGAGGAAAGCTGCTCGTCTCATGACAGCCAGTGAGCAGAGAGAGGAGGAAGAAGGCAGAGAGGGAGGTAACTTCTCCAGGTCACGCCCCTGGTGACCCACCTCTTCCCGCCAGCTTTGCTTCCTCACTGCCCAGTCAGCTATAAACTGAATGGATGGATCCACTAATGAGTATAGTGCTCCCACGATGCAATCACCTTCCAAAAGCCGTACCTCCCGACACCCAAGGCTTCTGGGGGATGTTGCAGATCTAAACCATCACACCATTAATAGCCTGCTGGTAGTGTCCCATGCCAACACCCTGCCATCAGGTCACACTCAGAATGCTTTTTTCTGTTATGGTTTCCTACTCTTCTGCTTGCTGCTGAGTCTTTGTTAAAACACAGCTGATGGTAGTAGATCCTATTCTCTGGCTTAGTAAGCTCAGAATAAATAAAGCTGGCTTGTCCTCATTTAGTAGTATTCATCTCTTTCCACATAGTATTGATTTAGTTAGCAACTTGTATTTATTCCTGTACCTCTCACTTGCTTGGTTTGGCACGTGTTTGTCAATGTGGTAATTTCATGGGATCTGAATGGGAAACTACTATTTTATGGAGACTTACATTTTGTAAAAAATGGACAAAAACCTTAATATATAAAGACTTACATTTGGTTGTCTCTTTACATTTATTGCATATGCCCATTAATAAGCCTGCAAAGGATGTCAGATTTAGCAAAGTAACGTATAGGGCACCCTGTTAAATTTGAATTTCACATAAGCAACAAATTAGTTTTTAGTGTAAATATACCACGTGTATATTACTTGTCCTGTTATGCTAACATAGCTTTATTACTTATCTGAAACTGTATTTAACTCAGCATCTGGGATGTTTCCAGTCACCTTTGAGCAGACACTTGTCCTGCCAAAGTGACCGTGGCTCCAGAGGGAGCCGGAGCTGTTACTGTGCCACTTGCCAGCTTCTCATGCACTCTCCCTGGCCAGGCTTTGTGTAGGGCACAAACATCAGGAGGAAGAGCAGACGGAACCTGGAAT